>JAPDSC010113544.1:136413-159511 GCA_026290005.1 Latrodectus geometricus
ATATATATATATATATATATATATATATATATATATATATATATATATATATATATATAAACTAACAAATATTACAGCAAGGCATCATGTACGCTTTAATTGCCTTCAGAGAGGATTTTTCATACACGAAATTAAAGTTTCGGCAGAAAAGGAATCGTATATTGTATATTGATTCACAGCAATATGCAGCACCAAAAATTGAAAATAGATGGTAAAGAGCTTTTATTCGAATCTTTTTTTTTTATTCGGGTGCAAATTCAACGTAATCATTTCATGTGATTCAAGTTCAGTCTTAGAAAAGCCATTCCACAGCATTTGCAATATCACATCTTGTCTCCTTTTTAAATAACTCCAATTCAAGTTATTTTTAAGTATCATTTCAGAAATTAAAAATACATCTTTAATATCAGTATAGAGGGGTCATGAAATATACACGCATAGAGTTCAAAATTTTAAAATTGGTGCAAAATCTGTGAATGAAATTTGATATATTGCATTGATTATTCCATCTGTACTTTTTTGATATCTATGCTCTTATAATATATGTATATACAGGGTAGGTTTCAATACATTCATTTCGAGCCCAATACTAAATTATTACAGTCTATTTCATTATGCATATCGTATATTGGTATGTGTATATATCCTTTAATAGTATAGTATTTAAGTCTGAAACCACAAGGTGGTGTTATATGAACGAATTTAAATGGCTCTCTTTCAGAAACTGTATCCTGTAAAAAGTAGTGACGTAAAGTATCTTGAAGCATAACCAGAGGTCACCAGTAAGTTTTATGACAGACATTGGTAGTTTAGAGAACAGTTACGGGGCTTTCGTGTCTGACCAATTCTTAATTTTTTATTTATAATTTTTTTCCCTATTGTTCCAGTTTTATTGTTACTCTTTTCCCCCTTTGTGCTTGTGTGGAGTATTTGCGTTCTAGCGAATGATTTTCACATCCTGTTGTTTAGCTGAAAATTAAAAAGGACTGAAGTACGCAAGTATTATTTTTCTCCTTTTAATATATATTTGAAATGCATTGAGTCTATTTAAAATGCATATTGGTATGTGATTAAGAATAGAAAATGGTAATGTGTTATTTCATGTCACTTAAATTTGTTAAGAGATATGAATTACACAAACCCAAAGTAAGAAATTAGAAAGATTTAAATTCATTCTGCTCTCTCTCTCTCTTCACAATTTTCAAACGTTTTCGGAATACTTAGAATTAAATTCTATGTGTAATCTGTTTCGTACATTAAACCATAACGAATACCTCTTCATAAATATTGTTTTCGGATTTAATTTTTACACTTCACTGTCATAAGCGAAATATTTAATTTAGTTTTGACAGATATACTTGAAAAAAATATATTATTGAGTTGTATTTATTTTACAGTGGTTTTCATAAAACTAAACTCAATGATGCGATATCTCCGTGGGACCAAGGCCTACAGTGACATATCTGCTTTCCTGACTGAGAGGCCTATGGTGAGAAGCATATGTCTCTGTTATGTGGACCGAAATTCTCAATATTGAAATCCTATGCATGCTTGGTACTTATTGTTATCTATTCACTGAAAGGATGAAAGTCTGGACCGACCATGTCCAGTTCGACGACAGAATCTCGGACCTGTGCCTGGGAAGCACATACCCATGAGAAAAAATTATCTAAAAGCAAACATTTTTAGTGATTATGTTTTTATGATGATTATAACGCTACGGCAATCTTTTTTTTCTCTGAATATGAGAGAACGGTAACTCAAGTAGTTACTTTTACATAAAATATAATTCCCATAAAATACCCATTAGTTTGATTGAAAAATATGAAATTAGATGATAAAAAACAGATAAATGTTGGCTTGATGAATTTCTTTAATATTTGAGTATGCTAAGATTGACATTAAACTATAATTCAACTCCATTTGAAAGAAGAGGAAGTTGTCTTCTTCAAAGTGTGTCACTCTACATTTTTTTTAAACGAAAAAACTCTATATCCTACAAACCTGAAAATGAGGTCACTATATTGATAATATTAGTTAAAAAACAGTTACTTTGTCTTAACATATGATGTCAATTGAGATCAAATCTTCCGCATATCAAAAGATATGTGAAGTTCTTTTTTGTAAATCAGCAATTTATTTTTCTGGTGTAGTTTTACAAACATCATGAACCGTTCTACAAGTGTGGAAATCCGAAAATGTTCGAAACAATTTTCTCATTTAATATGCATAGAGGAAATTCAATACTTATCTTTGGTTTATAAGTAGTGTCTCGTAAAGAATAGGAAACCTTTTCCTATAAGCTCACTGCTTACCATTAAGTCCTCTGGATTGACACACTTGTAAAGTGCTTCATTAATAATTTAGAAATCCTTTAAAATATAAAAACTGGCTATGATCTAAATAGACGATTTCATTTATCAACGATTGGATTTTTTGTTGTTACTATGCATATCACATTATATTCTTAAATAAAAATGTTATGATTTCAATTAAAATATGCGCTTTATAAATGAGACTGAATAGATGAATAATGAAAGATGACAAATACCCCATAAAGTGCCCTAGAAATATATTTTAATATGTCTATCGTTCAGCACCACAATGAATAATATTATTAAAACATGCATTTTCAACTATCTCTTTTTCTTTAATAATATTTCAAACATATGTTTTAAACTTTCCAGTATTCTGGAAGCATCTGGGACAGAACCTTTTTTATTTTATTTTCAATACGTCATCCATTTGATTCCCTGCGTAACTTTTTCATTTGGAGACAATGAATAATCGAGTGATTTGTAAGCGATACAACTTCATGTGAATTCCTAACTAAGAAGTTAAATAAAGATTAAACGAATGCAAATGCAGCGATAATTGCATCAAAAATTCCTCTCACAGCTCCACATTCTCTCGTAAGTTACCAACCGCTGCAGCAGATAGCACCAACTGTTACATCAGCAACTCCTTTTGAATGTATTTCAGATGAAAGAAAAAAGGATTCGGAATGAAATTAGAATAATTAAAAGAGGCCGTGGTTTGATTGTATGTGGAGTCGTTTCTCAGAACCTTGACACGAATGTTCCAAAATGAACGTTTCGAACAGAGCATTCATTAATTGGCATGAATGGCAGCAAAGAATGAGCCAATTATACATACGGAAAAAAAATTATTTTTCATTCTCTGCCTAAAATCACGGGATGTAACGACGATGCCTTGACTGTTCTATCTATTCTCATTAACCTCTCAATAAATCCACAATTATTGCAATTTAATTTGGGCAAACAGAACAACTCACCTTCAAATCCAATTTCAGAATAGCGGTCCAGTTAACCGAGGAGGGGACGTAGAAATCGTGCCATAAATTTAAATGTTCCAGAAAAGAGAAATTTATTTAGAATCTTATATTTCTGTAAGGACTTTTTTTCGAAACATCCTGAATTTCTTTTAACAACAGAAAGGAATTTATCAGTTGCTATGTAAAATTAAATATAATAAAGTAAAAATAAGTTGAAATTGGCCGCGTTTCTTGATTTTATAATAAATTTCTTAACAGCATATATAATTTCAATCCTTCATTTTACATGAATTACATTTTGCTTTGCATATTTTTTACAATAATTTTGAAATGAAAAGCTGTACAAAGTGAAAAATAATTTGTGGACTGACAAAGATTGGCATAAATTGGAGGAAATGAGTTTCAATTCGCAAGAATAATTTAAACTGTTTTACAATATTTTACTACGTGACATTGGAACTTAATCAAATATTTCGAAAGCAAGTGTAAGCAATACTTTCTTTAATGGTGATGCATAATGTATGTTAAAAGCCCTTAAGTATTTTTATCTACAAATGGGATTCCCTGCTTCCAGTTTAGAGTTAAATTTGTTATTTAAATAAGGCTGAGATAATAATAGATGAGGGGACTTGTCATTAAAGAAAGTAACTCATCTGCCTGAATATTTTCTAATCCACCTCTGTTATAAATCGAAATAAATTATAACGCAACATTACGATTTGTGAAGTTTGTAGCTCAACAATATGTCCTATTGTGTAATTATTGTCCTACTGTTACTAAATCTGTCGTGAAAAATATAATTTAACAATGCGATTGATGAGCTATAGCTGAACAATGCGTCCTCCTACTATGTAATCGGGAGAATACGTCCTACGGGGTAAATACTGTCTTCTTAGATAAAACAGAGTCAAATTATTACTCAATAAGATTAATAAAATTAAATAGAGTTTCTAAAATAATTTTCGAATGTGTGGATATAGGTTCTTGTAAAATTCTATGAAATATTTATCTAAAATCAAAACTTTAAATTTTCGTTTCTAAAATATTTTAGTGTTTTCCTACACACAATTTAAAATATCCCTGTGTTTTCATTGACATTATACGATACGATACTTACTGTGACATCACCGACACAGTACATATCGTATTATGCGTAAATTTGCATCAGAAGTCAAAAATAATTAAACAATGTCAAGAATAATAATTTCCTTCATGAAATGTTTTAATAATTAAATTGTTCTTTTGGTTTATTTACATTCATCATTTCAACACACATGCATTTTTGCCTCATTTCTTGCCGCATTGCTTAAGATTTACAATTTTACTGCTGAATAGTGTAATTATGATTGGAAATTATCAACTTAATTAGGGAAACGAATAGTTACAAAAAATTATTGATTTATGCTCCAATTCATTCTACATATCAATATGAAGATTAACAAATTTTGGCTGTTTTACAATATTTGAAATTATGATAGACAATTTGAGTTCTATCATCCATGTATAACCACTTCATAATTTTCATAATTAGTAATCGTTGCTTTTATACAGTTAGACAGTTGTATAGTGCTTTAAGGTACACTTCAGTGTATTTAACTCTCAGAAAGGTTCCGCGGTGTCTGTAGCCGAGAATTATTCCACCGTAGAACAGAATTCGCTCTCGAATGTTTTTGTTTCACTATGCATATTAAAGTTGCACTCGTGAAACGTCACACAAAAAAAATTTCATTTATTTACAATATCACTTTCTTTACATTATAAGCAATTTATAATTGCCCACGTAGTTATTTGCAATGTATCACTGCAATGAACTCGTAATCGTTTGTATATCGTATGGGATTTAATCTTCCGGAGAGAAAGTCACAGGTTTGATCCCAAACACTTTTAAACAATGGGAGATGGGCATTGCTTTTCTGCTTTCTGTCACCACTTCCAATAGGTAGCTGTGTGTGAGTTTTCCTCATAATCTCTTCGGGATGCAATCTAACTAAAAAAAGTTTCAATTGAAAGAAGATAGTTACAAGAACAAGAAACACTTGAGGTGTTCAAATTTCTTTCATGGATGTTAGACTATTTGCTATGTTGTGCCAAATATCCTATCTAAAATTTTAAACTGATTGAATAAGTTAATCATTAGATAAACCTTTTATAAGTATTACAAAATTTGCATAAATTTTATCACTGGTTCTGAATTTTAGCAAGTTAGTCGAAATAATATACGAATATAGTTTCTAAAGTTTCGAAGTCAAAATTAAAGAAATAAAGACGCGGTATTATTAGGGTACTATAATAGTTGAACATATTATATAATTATTAATTATATATTTTTAAAGTTAAAAAGTTTGATCTTGGATTCAATAAATGAAATTGTAGATATACCAGTATTGTACAACATTATATAATTTTTTAATAATTCTTTATAAGAATGTATTATTTACTGTTTTCATTTACTCAAAACTTGAAAACATTCTAATGATTGCTTAAATGAAGTAATTCTTATCAAGCAATCAAAGAAAATGCGGATTTTGGAAAACACATGTTTATAAAATTAGTTTAACTCGTTACAAATAAAGAAAACTGCTTTCGAAGCCAAGCTGATACTCGAAAAAATAATTATCTAATCTTCAGGAATCCATAAGTTTGATTCCCACCTTGGTTGTAATTATTATTTTCGATGTGAATTCTGTAATTCAGGAATCACTTTAAAAATAATTTTAAAGGGAGTTTATTCTTAAAATTATAATGACGATATATATATACATAGCAGGCAAACTCTTCAGAATAAAGAATGTTAAAACTTAAAATTATTTAAAACCAATCATTTTAAATAATATTAAGATTATTAATTTTAAAGTAAATTCTGTGATTTAGAAATTACTTTCGAATAATAACTCCTGGATAAACTATGTGTACAAAAATTAACATGAACTGACAAACCAAACATTAGTACGCACGAAGCATCAAATGTATTAACACTAATATGACATATTATGTGGAAAAGGAACAAGAGATGCAAACATTTGTACACATAAGACCATATCAAACAATAAGTTTATAGTAACAAACCAAACATTAGATTACATGTCCCAGTATCTGTACTCGTAGAACGTCAGTATATATGCTGTCTCATGTGCTGACTAGGACAATAGAGGAAGGAGATAAGCATCATGTCAAATAACATTATTGCCAAGCAATAAAGACGGAGCAATAAGCAAACAGGAGTCCATATGCAGCCTTATGCCCTCAACTACGAATTAAGAACTGGTGATTTAAAGGGCACCTCAAAATAAATACCCACTAGGTATGAATATTAGTTCAACTTCCAATTAATCACTTAAGTCAAACATTACTAAAGTTGATCAACAATTGAAACCACATTCGATGCTTATTAATTCTGTAGGAAAACATAAATATGTGAGCAATTTCATCCACCGTTTCTGGAACTATTTATATCAGGCCTTCAGGATACTAAGGTATATACTTTAACTGATGACGAGTTGATGCATCTATTGTAATGTGATTTGGATGTCTACCGCAGAGGTTTTCAATTCTACAAAACGCAGGCCGGAAAAGGAGGTAAACCGATATCCATTTCGGCAGAAATAACCAGATAGAGAATTGTGAAAAAGGTACACCAGTATTCTTTATACTTTTAACCGATATATTTTTATGAAATTAGAAGCGTTTGTTATTATTTTGAGCATAGCAAACAAAGTTTTATGTAAAATTTATTCTTATTTTGTTCATATATATTCTAATGTGTTTCGAAATAAAACATTTATTTTTTTAAAGAACTTATTGCAATAAAGTTCCACTAAAACTTTTATTAATGTTATATCTGTCGATGAAACATTCATTACACAAATCTTACTAAAACCAAAATTCCAAAGCATTTCTATGATTCGGCAGTAAAATATTATACATATATATTATTTATTGGAAGAAAATTCTATAATTGCTGTATTTATGTAACTTCTAAACTCGAAATTTTATTGTTTTCAACTACATTGCAACTACCTCAAATTAAATTTTAAGTGAGAAGAACCTTAACATGTGAAATATAAAATGAGAACTTTATGTACTACATTGAAGAATACGTTTTGTTTCGAAGAGGAGATTCTATGCTTTTATCCTTCAAATGAAGCACGTTCAGAAATTTAAACATTCGATTAAATCAAATGAAGATGAATTATTTTTATTCTTTTTTGATGAAGTACTGAAGTTCACTAATGTAAAAAAAGTTCTAAGAACATGCAGATGAAATTAATTACTCGTTACTTCACGGTTGGGCCTTTATTTCAGAATGCCCAATAATTAATCTAATTGCATAGAGAGTAACGTAAAACAACAATCTAAAGAGATTATCTACTTTTCCTTTGAGAAAGAAAATAAATAGAAAAATTGCTCAAGGTAAAAAAGAACGAAGTACTTGTTTTTATGAGCATAAAATTACCGCAACAATTCATTTAAAATCCACGAAATGTTTGTAATGAGGTTAAAAGGAAACGAATTTTTTTTCGAAACACAGACAAGTTTAAGTGTTTTGAGATATTTATGACTATAGAACTGTGTGTGAACGATATAATAGAATAAATCGTTTTGATCGTGTTATATACAACACTGTAGAAATATCTGCTCGATTGTTCATGATTCAATTGCTGGGAATATTGGTTGCGATTTAAAAAGGATGTGTGATCAAAAACTATATTTTTAATAAATCATTCTCTATCTTCTATCCCAAGACAATTGTATTTTAACATTATTTAGTCGTCGTATTCTTCTTAAAAAAACTTGAAATAAAGATTGAATTATTGTTTTCCATCTCATAATAATGGCTCTTTTATTTCAATCTACTGTTAAATTCCGAAACACTCGGCCCTTTGTCATTGCAATAATAAACACTTAGAACAGATGTTACTTATTCATACGAGGGAGCGCAGGTGTTGAAACTGAATCGTAAGTTCTATAGGGTAGTGCTAAAGCTGGATAATAGCTCAGTGTATTGCATGAAAAAGGAATTTTGAAAACAATGTTACAATTTTTAACACGTGTCGAAACATCAATTATTTTCTAAGTATCTACAAAAGAATAAATTAAATGATCTCAATTTCATTTTTTTAGTTCTACACAAGCGATCTATTTTGAGTTCGTTAATCACATTGGTAACGCTGCATTGTTATCAGTTGATAATCGAAAGAGTTGTTTGTGATTAAATCAGATGATACTCTATGATCCTGTCTTCTGATCACGTGATTGATAAGTCCCATAAAAAATTACAAATAAAAAGTTATATAGTATTTTTCTGATGCACAAAGATTTTAGTAATAAATCTGACAATGCCAGAAAGTTGCATGGATGAATCTAAATTTATGAGTTGAAGCAGAAGTTATTACAAATTGCAGAACTATGAATACAAATTACCTGAAAATCACATTCAAAGAAAATATCATAAACGTCAGAGTTAAAATGTTTAGGCATATTTCAAAAACCCCAAACTGAAGTTGATTTGAAACTTGTCTTTGTGCACTTGTAGATTATTACTTTTTTTCAATTTTGCTTAATTTATTTCGTATTAGATATTTTTCAACAATTAACCTCAATTTTTTTACACGTACTGTGATCATTAAATGATTTGCTTGAGACAAAAGAAACAAGAGTTTTTATTTCAAATTAAAAATTAAGTTCGTTAATTATGATTTTCAAGAAACAATTTTCACTGCAAAATATTCATACTCTATATGTTAAAAATATTGTCTATTGGAAATTATTTCTGGAAATACAATTCTGCATATAACTTTAAAATTTGGAAACACATTTAGAATTGTTTTATTTTTCTAAAGCAATCTTCAAATTTTAAAATAAAAATAAAAAATAATTTTTTAATGAAAAAAAAATTATATTTAAAAAAAAATTTAATATAGTATCCAAAATTTCATAAGGCATTATATTTGTTCTAATTAGGAATGTTGCTGGTGGGAGATTAATTTTGTGACCTAATCATGCATGAGAATGTAGCATAACTTGCTAATTGATAATATCCAGAACGTTTTATGCATATTAATCCTTCTACTAATGCTCTAAACACAAAGTGAAGAGTTGAATTTAATTTTTTAAACATTTATCTCATAACACTTTCTTTCGAAAATATTTATAATTTTGAACAATAACAAACTGAATAAACATTTTATTTTGTTGAAAGTGTGTTTGATAAGGAGTTTCCTATAAATTTTAAATTTGTTTTGTGTAAGTAAAAAATCCTTTACATCACTTAGATTTCATTTTTTCTCACAGTTCTCTCCCTTTTCTTTAAACATCATGAATTTATTAAGATATTTCGTGCTTTTTCCATACATTTAAAAACAAGACGAATGCAATGGATGACTTTCCCTGGAGTCATTCAAAAAGTGATCTTTCCTAAAATTTATGAAAGATGTATGTTTTTATATTTTTTAGTTTTCCAATAAAAATATTTTTGAATGGTAATATACAATAACATTTGTTCATTTATGTTACTCTTTAAAGAACAATTGTACTCAAATCAATAAATAGATGATTTGCATTGAAATCAAATTTTGGTCAGATCTAGGTCGACACATGTACACTCGTGTCACATAGTTCCTATAAGATTGAAGAAATTTTGCAACTAGACCGTGGAGAAAACCAATTTAAAGTATTTTGGAAAACTAAGATAAGTCTCGCGAGTTATATACAAATAATAATTAAATGACATTGTGCAGTAGATTTTCATATAATAAAGTGCTGCTGTAAAGTATTTTGACAAAGCTTTATATAAAAGGTGGACATTATCCACGCATTGCAAGGGAGAAAAATCGGAAAAAAAACCCAATGTTTGATCCCAATGCCTTGCATACAGAAAGCAGGATGCCATTTATCAACAACCTGGTGAATTCTTTTCAGTAAATCTCACTTTTAGTTCTAGGTCATAGTGAGTTCATTTGAATCAGCATTTGAGATGAGACTTAACAATCGGAAATAGTAAAATTTACTAATCTTAAGTTAATATTGTTGCTCTCATGTATGCTTATAGGACACTCAAGCCTAGGTGCGGGGTTAGTGCAACGACATTCAAAGGACCGAACACTGAAGGTCGTTGTAAATTATTTGTACACTTTTTAAGTTCCAATGACATAACATATCATATCTTTTCCCCTTTGTTTTGATACTCATAAAGATTCAATGAATTCCATGAAGATGCAATAAGAGAAATAAATCCAATTTTAGCCTTCAAAATAGAAAATGTTCACATTTCACTTAATAAAAAAATTATAGGGAAATACTTATCTAGAAAGAAATAGAATAAAGTTGAATGTATTAACTTGTATATGATCTTTAACAAATTTTGTAAACTGAATAATTTTCCTTGCGGTTTTATTATCTATATTTTATTAGAGGTAAACAATAAGATGCTGGTGACAGTTTGAAATAGAATTTTAAAACACTTGGTCACCAAGTAGTGGGTAGGGTAAGTCTTTGTAAAGCAATTTTGTGTCCCCCGCTTAACTTGTTTTTTGGAAGGACTTTCATGGATAGTGGGTCGTATTCACGTTCTCAAGGAAGGAAACTTAGGCAGCCACTCAGATAGACGTGCATGCAAAGACAATATCATTCAATCCAGAAGAAAAGCAGAAACACAATATCATTCAATTCATTAAAAGCAGGATCGAACAGGAGACATTCAACATCAAAGAGAGTTTTTCTACAACAAGTACTTCTATGAAAATATATTTGAAGGAATTTTGCACATGGTAATATATTTTAATATAATTAGTGAAAAAGAAAATGTATTTAAAGTCATAATTTCTTAATTATCTCTAACTACTAAAATGATCAGCTGATTAAAGCGTCATCAATGACATCAAATTTAATAATAATGGCCATCAATGCATTGACAAAGTTCATTTCTCATTGTAAATGAATGGTTTAAAATAATTAAAAGGAATTTGATCGTTCTTATCGGAAGAAATAAATCATCAGCCTTGTCGGTTTAGTGATTTGTTATCATACACAATGATATTAAAACTATTGTGAAGGGAAAATTGATTCTAGTACAAAAGAGAAAGTTATCGCATTTCGATCTTTATTCCAATGGGACACACGTACTCTTCACAGCGGGAGATCCCTGCAAGATATCAATCAATTGAAACGAACAAACTATTCTCAAATGTCAGGCTGTAACCGTATCCCCTGGTAAAATTTTTTCAACGTTGAAAAATTACGATAAGCAAGAACTTTGTCATCCCATAAAATTTTATTTCTGTTTTTATTTACTTACAGTCCTTACATTTAGTTCCTTGAAATTTTTCACAACATTTTGAGATAATTCATTTTCATTTACAAAAATTCGTATATACAATAGCGTGAATTACAATATTGACTAAACAATTTACATCACAACTTTCAACGATATTATATTTTATTTTCTGATTTCATATATATAGAATATCATATTGTTATACCATTGAGCTTTTACGCTTATTCTCAATTTGATTTGACTATTATTTAAATGTCTTAAAAACCATAAATTATCAAAACCTTTCAAGCTTTTAGTGATAGTTGTATTAGTAAAATATTTAAAATAATAAATATAAGTATTTTTTCAAGATAAAAAAAATACTGTTTCATGATATACTTACTATACATATAAAATACATATATAGGTGTTAAATTAATATTTTTATAGCATTTGATGACTCGACTAATAAATTATTGAATTAGAAAAATTATTAAAATTCAGTTTAAGGTTAATTTGGTAGTTCATGGTCTTTATTATTTATTATCCTTGATAACTCTATGTAGAACTTCCAATTAAAAATAAAAATTAAAAAAAAAAAAAAAATCCCAGCAATTTTCTAACTGATAATATAATTGGTGTTTTGGACTTTTCTCATAAATATTTTGCTAAAAAATTGGATCTACTAGAACCATAACTATTGATATGTGGTAAATCTTTACATGTCTGTAATTACACATATCGATATATATCATATTGATACTGATTGTGTGTTATGACCTGAGGAAAAAACATTAAAAGCTTTCATTTCAATAGAAAATTAAAAATCCAATTTAAAATTTATATTATGTGTACAACATTTCTGAAATTTAATTATCCAATGAAAATTGTATCATGATATTTATAATTTTGTTATGGTAAAATTGTAAAGTGAATCGTTTAACATTTTGTTATGTAGCACGATATTATAAATGAATTATTATTAGCAATTATTTTTTGAAAACTCGTTAGTTTTGTAATTATACTATAGCAATTCAGAATGGCACTTTTAAGATATAGAGTATTTATAACTTTAAATTGTTAATAAGAATTTCAAATTGAAATAATATTTATGATTACTGAAACGGAACACTCAAGTGCTATTACTATCATTGATATTTTTTAACAGATTTTCCCCCTGCAATGTTTAAAACTTCTTACATTCATAATTGATAACTTTTTTACACAAGTGATTTAATAAAAGTTTAAGAACAAAACATGAATTGAATAATAAAAATATTTTTGTTCTTGATAGCTTACTACAAAATTAAAATAATATAAAAAAGATTGTGGTTTCCTAAAACTAAAAACATACTCACTTTCACTAAATTCTCTTTTTTTTTCTCAATACTATATATTTTGCACTTTAATTTATATCTATTCTATATCTATTACAAAATGTAATTTATGCTTAACCAAAAGAAAAATAATCAAAGAAAATGAAGCATACAATTTTTTTTTTTTTTTTTTTTTTTTTTTTTTTTTATGAAACAGAAAATTTATCTTAAAATGCTATTGCACAAGTTTGAAAATATCACTACAGGGTGAAAATGATTTTAAATATATTTTGAAGAAAATCAAAAAGATATTGAAGTAAAGATAACTTGGAAGAAGATAAAATCAAGCTGAGAGTATACAGAACCTTACATGTTTGAGGTGTACAGATTAAATTTGCAGTGCTAGCCTTCAATTCCATAGTCAGGTGTGGAAGTTAGTTACAGTGCGGAATTTACTATAAACTGTGATCCCAGGCCTAATAAAACTGCGTGAGGCTAAAATAGCCGTACAATGATAAACAAACCAAATCATGTCAGAGTAAGGAGATATTCTTTTAAGATATCATCTATATAGAAAATAGTTATCAGTAGTCAATTACAAAAATTGGTTATTTTGCGATAACACGAATTGATAGGGATTGCTTGCCTATCAAGCCTTTAGCAAACTTTTCCTGAAGACTCGTTCACTCAACATGCTATTCACAAAAAATAATAGTCGTCTACACGCATACGAAAAATGCCTCGGTGCCATGCTTGGCGTCGTTCTGATTATGGAAGGTAGTAAGTTCGAATCCCGAGTTAACCACAGATCCACCTTGGTCACTAAAGACAGTAGGGGCCCGTTAAATAGCTCGTGCTCACCATGGCCTCCTACTGAAATGATTCCTGTAGAGGTGGCAGGGCAAGTTTTGGGAGGTTTTCTGCTTGGCCCCTGCTTCTAAATTACGAAGTCTAAGCCACCTTTCTTAAGCAGCTTCTCTCTAATTGGTAGAATCCAATCTGGTACAGGAAAATATGCTGGTATTCACACAAATGCTGTATTTTTAATCGTATAATAATTTTATTTTAATTAAAGCAATATAAATATTCTTTTATCCATTTGATTATTTTCAATAAATTTAGATAATATAAATCTTTAAATAAAAAAGATATCGAGACGATTCTTGATAACCATGAAAATTATTTTCTTATTCTTCATATTCTGTGGTGTTTTATGGATATGATTTTGTCAAGCAGCAACCATTCCAAAATAATATTTAGTTAACTGACTTTTTGTTAAGTAGCTACAATTCTATATATGTTATTGCTAAGTAGCTATACTATATAGGATTTCGTTTAGTTGCTTTGACTCTATAGATATATTTTTATAAACTAGTATTTCATTACATAGGTATATTTCTAAACATGGTTATAATTCTAGTTAACTATTTTAAATTAATTTCTCTTAAATGGGTAATTGTTAAAAGAGTTATGTGTAAGGATGGTACGAGATCTCTCGTCTGACGGAGTGAACTTGGAATTTTTCAAAGTTTCCTCCCTCATTCTACACATGAATAGCAGACTGTGAAAGATCTTCCGGGAACACAACTCACTCAAGGAATATTAAAACTATTTATAAAAGTTTTAGGGAATTAGGTTGTCACGTGTCATAAGAATCACTTTTCAAGAAAAATAAATAAATTGGTGTGTTGCAAAATTTTGACTGTAATTCTGTTGTGTCATTGGTATTTTTATAGATGTTTTAACATAATTTTCACATTTTGAATAATCTTTTTTACTCTCAATTGATTCATTTCAAAAATTATTTTTGATTCAACTTGAGAATTTCAGTAATTTTTCCTCATACCGAGAGCCAAAAAATTTGATTTGCATGTTTGACTTGAAATGTTTGATAATCATTGATGTTATTGATTACCAGAATACACAGTTTGTTTCACAAATAACGTAAGATATTGTATGAAGGTAATATAATTAAAAAACATTGATAATAAAATTTCTGAAATTATTTCTTTTAGTTTCTATGTACAACCCCAAAGAAAAAGTGAAATAAACGCTTGTAAAACAAACAAACGTTCACGTCATGAAAATTAATTTTCTGTTGTAATATTCTTCTTCTTATAAGCAATTAAACATGTTTTGACACTGCTTACTTTGCATGGAAAAAATGTTTTTGATTTGTATATAGGGTAATGCTGTGGACTACTTAAATAAAAATTTTGAACTTCCTCCTATATGTAAGTTAAAATTTTTAATTTATTTCTACATTTTTATTTTATTATTGCTATTCGTTTTATAATATTATATTATACAACATATACTTTTTGATTATTTATTATTCTCATACACTAAATATTCATGAATAAATTAATCAACTTTTTTTATTTGAAATTGAAACTTGATGGATTGTAGCAAATTATTCATAATTCTAATAATCGCTTATTTAAAGTTCATCTTAAATTTTAAACATTTATATAATCAACTCTGTTTTTTTTATGAGCTGTTAAACATTTATATGATAAACCTTTTTTTTCATAATTTAACAGAATATATTCCATTCTAAAATTGGAAATCCAGAAAACAGCATGTTTGCTCCGATGTTATATAAAATGTCATTTATCTTTTAAATTTAATAATCGAGAAGAAATTTTGTCATTTTGTGACAAGCGTGCCACATTTGACATGCAGTATAACTTTCAGAAGCACACTACTAACTTATCATATATAAAATTAAATGCGCCATTTATTTCCTCACTGTAAGTTTAATTTGTAACATAGATGTTTTTCTTTAATTGTATTTGATTAGTGGGAACTAAAATTGTATATATATATATATATATATATATATATATATATATATATATATATACTGCCCTTAATTATTTATGAATTGCCTGTTGAAAAACATGTCCTAAATTTCACATAGTCACTAGGGAGGACCATCTTGACAGACGAGCAACATCCATCTCTTCTCATTCCATTGTTTCTGAGATCGAACTTGGGACCTTATGCTCTGAAGTGCGCTGTCCTAACATTAGAACTGTTCAAAGTCAAAAATGACAAGATTTCTGTCCTCCTGTATAGAACATAAAAGTGATGTCAAATATAACTTCAAAGAGTGCGTAATGTTATATATGCGTTATATGTTTTACAACACTTTACGCTAATGTCATATTTTAATCATTTTGTATAAACTATGTAAACATAACTGGCACAAATATAATACAGCTGAAATATCATAAATTCGTGATCCAGTGGTCTTGTACACTGCAATCAGACGAAATATAAATAATTATGTTTGCTCAGTGATATGATAATCAGGGAGGACACAGATTACAATTTTAGATTGTCATGTGTGTTTGGTTTTACATAAGGAGATTTGCTTGGTAAATCTACCATAAAAATGTGTCAAAGGTACTAAGAAATGGAGATGTTTGGGCTTCTCATTCTGGCACCTCATTGCTATTCATTTCAATGAAAGTTTAAATTCAACTAATGATTCTGCCAGTTTTTTTTTTCTATATAATGATTATTAATATAAAGAATTTTGAAAAAATCTCTATAATTTTATTGTAAAGAATTTCTTATGGAAATAGATCGATATAATCACTTCTTCAATTATTTGCATCACTAAGAAAATTGAATTCTTTAAACATGTAATCATAAAGTGATTGAATATATAATCATGATTTGTTGTTTCACGATATTAAATGATGTTTCCTGATTATGTCTTCAAAAGTTATAATAAATTGATTAATTTAATGGGAATAATTTTAAAGTAATTTTCTAATAATTACATTTAAATTTTCCAAAAAATTTCTTACAAATATTCATTTACATTCACAGCTTGTCAAAGAAAAGTGAATATTTTTTGTAACATACTTTTTATTGCATTTTATATTTTTAACAGTTTAAAAATTAAAAGTACAAAACAAAAAGAGAATTATATAAAATATTTCTTTGAAATTAAATTCCTTTGCTGCTTTTTAATTTTTTATAAGAACTTAATAATTTTTATTTAAATAAAAGTTCTTGATTTTCAACTGATCTTATCACAATGCACATAAATAATAAAATGCCATCTTTAGCAGTGTGATTTTTTTTCATAAACAATGTTGACACATTCTAAGCTTTTATCTATAAAAAAGGAAATTGTAAAACATAAAAAATTCTACCCACAAACTCAATTTCAAAGAAGAAAACTGCGAAATTTCTTCGCGTGATACATTAGATGCATGCAACATGAAGACAAATCTCATGTATTCTAATTTATTTATTTATTTTTGACAATAAACTACGCATAAAACATACATGTAAGCCATTCTTTTAAGTTTTTTATGTACTTTATAAATTATTATTTTGATTATAATTTTATTCTCAGAACATATGTATTGTACACAATACTGTGTGAAGAAAATTTGTATTGATATTGACTCGAATCAAATTTTTTTCCAAGATAAATAGGTAAAAATAATTTTTTTCTAGTATATATAAATAGGTACAAAAAAATGTTACATTTTTAAGTGAAAAAAGAAATTATTTAAAAAGCGAAAGAATCAGCGAAAGAATTAACTTAAAACTTATATGTATAGGTAATTCTTCCAAATGTATTCCTGTGTGTCCCAAAATTGATTATTATTACATTATTTTTTGTATATTGTATGAATATTGTACATATAGCATAAATACTATGTAAATGCAGATTTGAATAAAAAATAATATTAGATTAAGAATATTTAAATTACTTTTAACTTAGTCACTGATTTCAATCAACTTTCTATTGAAAATACATATTTTTACTTGAAATATATGCAGAAACTGAGTTTTAAATTAAATCATATCTTACATATATTAATTATATGATCTCTGCAAAATAATATCATAAAACTTAAATCAACTTCAGTCATTCTTTCAAATTTATATTTTTGTTCTTACAACAAAATTAATTAAATTATGATTTTGTACTTGCAGTATATATTACACACAATATATTGAGTTGAGCGAATATTTGTCTAAAGGAAATAATGTCCTTGATTTTTAAATGATGAAAAGCACTTTTTTTATATAACAAGTTTATTAAATTTAAAAGTTATTCTTTTATATTCATGTTTTGTATAAAATTATCCATTAAATTATGGCTTTGTTGATATCATATATGTGTATATTATGCACAATAATTAATTGTGAGCTATTAAGTCTTTAATTTTAAATATGGTTATGTTTATCTCAATTTAAATAAGAATTTTTCTTAACAAATTTTAAGTATATGAGAAAGAAACAGAAAATTAAAACCAATTTATGTAATTTTTTTTATAATATACTATATATTCTATTGATACATCTGCCTAATTATGCACCTATATTCATTTAAATTTTAACCTTGTTAATCAGGAATTGCAGTTGAATTCTATGAGTTTTAGAGTCAACTTATTAACTTACATGATTTTTTATTCTGAAAAATCATCTGCTTTTTTAAATTATAAGGAAAGGTTAAAAATGTATGTGCAGCAAAATATTTAAATATTCTACCAACAAATTTTTAGTGTAAACAACGTTACCTTAAATATTATGATGTATTTCCACAAATGCAATTGAAACTATTTATGAATAAATAAAACATTTTAGATATAAAAATCTGTACATTTTATTGATGACCTTTGGTGAAAATATATTACAGACAATATGATATGAAACAAAGACTCATAAGGATCATCCACAAATTGACTTTTAGATGCTCTAAACATATTTTTATGAATGCAAATATACATAAAATGCATTATAACCAAATATTTTTCATGCAACAAAAACAGTAGAAAATAACAATACAATAATTACATATATTTTTAAAATAACCAGGCAACATTTGAAGTTCAAGCAACTATTCAGTTTTTCTCAATTTTAATGATTAATTATTAGAAAATTTTTGAGGAGCATAAGATAAAATGATGAGGTTTATTTGTGTTTAAGTCGTTATTCCTAAATTGTATAATGAACTATCATTGATAGATTCAGATGATCATACAAATTACATAAAATCATTATGATAGCCACTATTTTAAGAAAATTAAATTATTTACTTTTTTTCATTTTTTTAATGAAAATAAATAAACAAAATTTTCATTCAATAATAAATAAGTTTTTGTAAATATGAGAATTTTCACGAATCAAATTTTTATAGAATATGTAATCAATAAAAATACATCGGATTTTTGTTTGTATTTAACTCACAACATGTTTTTATTGACTTCCTTGTATTATATACCGAAGAGGTAATGAATGCAGATTTATATAAATGTCTTCTTGGAACTAAAGTATGGCACTTCAAGTGACTGACATAATGAGTTTGTTCTCACAATTAATCATTTAAGCAAGAAATTCATGTATAACTTGAATTCAGTAAAGAAAATACAAAAAATTAAGTATTATTTCTCTCAAGATATATATTATACTTGCCTTTAAAATAACCCTTATTTTATTCAAATTAAAATAATTAATAGATTAATTTAAATATTAAAAAAAACATGGCAAGATCCATAATTTATTATTAAGCCTCACTATGCTTTCACTGTCGAAATAAGTTTGACTACTTCAAAGACAAATTTCTTGCATAAACAAATTAATTTGTTTTTGTTTACAAAGCTCTTACATAATTGGTAGAAAAATAATTAAAAAGTGCTGGAAGAAAATTGGTCATTTATTTCATAATATAAATAAGGGTTTATATAACAAAATTATAAATAAAAATAATATTTTTAAGCTATTAAAATTCTGTGCCCAGGGAACAAAATGTAAAATTCGTTGATATCCATATAATAAAAAATTTTGCTATAATTTAATAATTTAGTCAAAAAGAGAAGTTCTTCCATCTTTTCTTCTTGAATTTATACCTTATTCTTAAGATAATTTAGTAGTTTTTCATGCGGTATAAAATCACTATCACTTGGAAACCTATTTTTACATTTTGTCATCAGTTAAACAAAATATAATTTAAGTCGAAATAATGCTATAATTTTATTGCACTAAATGTTAGTTTCTGCAAGAACACGTTAACTGATAATATAGATATTTACTTACTAATTCTTTAAAATCCAGCACTTTGAAGACATATATTGTTAAAACTTAATTTAATATAAATCTTCTCCTTCAAGGACATAAATTAAATAGTAAGAAATTTGAATCTAAAGCTTCTGTCACATTTTGTAGGATGCTATACTGTCGTCTTTGAAGGAGAGTTTCTCTTCAGAATATCCGGATTCATCGGACACATTGTCCTCCTCATCAACAGTTTCATCGATGATGAGGGATAACTGTCTTCTCCTCGGATTAGGCAGGTCATCTACACAATCGGAGTCGAAGGAATCTGTCTCCTGACTTGTGGTCAGGTAGTGGTCAGACAAGGAGTCCACGTCATCCGGCACAATGTCCGAGGTAGATTCGATCTCTGAGATTACAGAACCCGTCAAGAATTCGTCGTCAAAATCATCGTCCTCCACCAGCACTGTTGATAGATCCTCTTCTTCCTCGATTTCATCGATAGCTGTCAATTTAGGAGCGCTCTTGGAACGTTCCATGGGGGGTCTGAAGTTGGTCGATCCCGTGCTCAAAAGCAACTTGCGACGAGGTATCGTGGGGTTGTCGTAACAGGCGTTAGCCAAAGACAGCCTTGCCTTTTGGCGGCTCAGTTTTTCCCTCCTGAACTCCTGCAGTGCCTGTGTCAGTCTCTGATTGAGCTGTGTGGCCATGGTCCTGGCCCGCTCTTCCTTGTCGCACAAGACGGCATGGCACCTGAGCTCCTGTTTCATCCGGCGGCCTTCGTGTCTGTACACCCAGCAAAACACTTTGGGGTACTGAGCGGGAGCAGCACAGAATGTCACCCTGTTGGCCCAGTACTCAGTCAGACCATGCTCCTTAGTGGTGGCTTTGAGTCCAGAATTGCTGATGGTGAGTTTCATGGTGATTTCGTGCTTGACGTTGGCACAATAGTTCTTCCAGAGGGTGGCCAGCGGCTTGTCCACGCAACCTTCCCCCTTGGCCCACTGGGTGATGACATTGCCCAAATAAGTCACTTTGTAGGTTGGATCGTATTCGGTGATAGTCACAGATTTTTTATGCCAAAGTTTGCTCCATTTGTTCTTCATGTTTGAAGTGGTAAAAGGATTGGACATAGACATAATTATTAAGACGCTGTTCTCTACAAAACCAAACTGATGCACTCAGCACACACAATTAAGATCAAACAAAAAATTTCGCTTAATATCCACCTCAAAAGGCACAATTTTCGTAAAAATGAAAAAAAACAGTCGGAAATTCTTTTGTCAAATCATTTTCCCGTCACAGGTGGTTCAGTGATAGTAAAAATAAAAGTCAAAGAGAGAGGCTGTCGATTTATTTCTAAAGGAAGAAATTTTATCAGCGCAGGAAGATGAAAATTTCGCGGAGTTTATCCATGAGTGCACGTTTTCAGGTAGCTTTTTATTCGAACCGCCGGTCAACAGCGATAAGAACGCGCGCAGCCGCAGAAGTGAGTAGAGATAAGAATACACAACAGAGTGAAGTGCAGGATCGTCAACACAGCCGTTTCTCTCAGCGTCAGGCTAACAACTGAGGATGTGGACACTATAACCTGTTGTTGTCTTGCTTGGACTGGAACGCCGCGAACCCAGTTTTTTTTCTTTTCTACCTGTACGCTTCTTTCCACCGCTGCAGGGTTGCCGTCGTTTTTCATTTAATGCTGTTAATATATTTTTGCTTCCTTTATTTATTTATTTTTCCTGCATCGACGGTAAGATCGGGTATTGGCGAAGATCGTTCATTCGAGTGGAAGCCCAGAGCAGCTCTCGCGGCGAGAAAATTAATCGAGCAAACGTATCAAACAGGTGGTTCAATTTTAGCTTTTGTCAGCTGAAAGTGTTGATAATTTTAAGGGTATATCGAATGAATACCATTCGAAATTGATTCTGACTAAATGATCCATATTAAATCATTACTAACATATTTCATTGAAGTATCGTGAAATATGTTAGTAACGATTTAATATGGATTATCTTTTTGGATTTTCTCTTATATTTATTATAATAAATTTTAAACTTCAATGAATACTTAACAGAAAAGAAATCACAGCAAGCAACGTTTATTCAGTATAGTAATGTCATGCTTAAATTCCCAAGAGAATTTCAACTTAATGTAACCAAACATATTGCTGAAATTAAAAATATAGAAGTTTCACATTAAATGATTATTGCTGTGATATTTGTATGTATGTATGCTATCTATAATTAAATTTCATTCATTCTTATGGAATAGCCTTTATCGATATTAACAGTATAATTTTATATTTTGAGAGTAGCTAAATGAGCTTATTGGAACTTAGAAAATGGTTTTCTTTTATATGAGTTTATAATCATATTATAAACATTAATTCTTCTTTCTTTTCATATAGAATATTTACATTTTCCTCAGCCAATGATAAATTCTATTTCATCTAAGTTTCATTTTGTTCCTATTAATTTTGTGAATTTCTTTCATTGCCTTGAATTTATTACAAAATAATATTAAAGCATTGAATTATAATAGGATATAACATAATATTTTGATATTAGATTATAAACACGTTTTTTTATTATTATATGATTTTTTAAAATTTTTGCATATTTATCCAAATTTATTAATATTACTTATTTAATAAAAAAGCCTGGACTCACACACAACAATTGGCTAATCAATTTTAATTTAGCATTATAATAAAATATCTTTAATTTGATTATATCAAGTGATTAAAACATAAAAATTTATTATGTTCTCCAGTTATAAATACTTTAAATAAACATCTTCTTTTTATCTTTCCAAATATTTTTTATTACTGCCAAAATTTTTAAAAGCTAGAATTAGTTATATGTTAACATAGTTTCTTTAGTACACAAACTAAAACAAATTTTAATTACATTGTGTAAAAACATTTTTTAGTTGTGTAAAACGGAAATTATTTAAATGGATAATGAGTTCTCAAAGATCAATGGATAAAAAAATTTTTAATGTATGAGAAACTATTAGAAACTGTTTTATGAATAAGAAATGAATTCGGAAGGGCTTAACAAATTTAGCTTTCGTAAGTATAATACGTATAAGTTAATTATTTAAATGTTGGAAAAAAATGTTTTTATATATTCCTCTGCCATAAGAAGAAATGAACCAAATATATATATATATATATATATATATATATATATATATATATATATA
>JAPDSC010113544.1:159521-192868 GCA_026290005.1 Latrodectus geometricus
AATTCTATATAAGCAAGAGCTAATAAATGCATTAAAAATATACATTTATTAAAGCATAAATGTTTTTAAGAAATAAAATTAGAATGACATGTTTTTACTCAGATTAATCCTTTAACACTGTTCATCTGATAACCTAACCGAAGAAATGTACTGTAAAGCATTTGAGTGCATGTCAAGAACCGTATTCTAAGGCATAGTGAGTCTTAGTCCTCATCACAATATTCCAAAGCACTCACCTCAAAGGGTGTCCATTTGGAAAATGAAGACAAAATCCCACTTAAGTTTTAATTCTGTGTTACGAATGAACTTGAAAGATTTGATACTGAAGAATCTATAGTCTTTTCACAACACCGCGTTCAATCTACGTAAGGTTGATCAAAACATTAATAATCCACGATTGATTTCGTATCTAAAAAGCTGTGAGTGATTGACTCTAAAATTCAGAAGTTCTTGTCTAGTATCAAATATTTGTAAGGAATATAAATTTTGAAAACAATATTTTGCATTTAATTCATTTTGATTGACTAATTTTAGCAAGTAAAGAAATAAAGCAAATAAATACAAATTGTATAAATCTTTACATAAAATTTCACGAATAGAATATCCGCGTGTTTATTCTTTTTATTTATTCTTGTGTGATAGGTTTTTCGCAACAATGAAGCTGTGTACTATTTTCAAAAATAAAGTTAATGATGATAATGAAATTCAAAATGAATATTAAAGTTATACACTACTTTTAACTGAAATAAAAAATCACATAAAAATGTATTCTAAAAATTAAATTTAAAACAAATAAAATAAGAATGACAGAAAAAGCAATACTAAAACACCAAATATAAAAAATAAAAAATAACTTGATAACAAATTTATGACAAATTTGTGAGTTATGAATATAATAATTGAACTTTTCCGGTTAAAATGAAGTAATTTCTTAATAATGTATTAAAAAGAAAATGAAATAAATAAAAAAACTCAAACACCTGAACAAAAACCATGGGAGGAAATATCACACAAATTTACCTCATCCAAGAATTCAAAATAATTTGAAAAGTAAAATACATTTAATAAATAAATACCTGAAAAATAAACATGAAGAAGTAACAAAAACAAATTTAAACAAACAGAGACAGAGACAATTTGATGGTAAAACTGAAATAATCGAAGACAAATTTATAAAAGGCATAGAAAAAATTAAGTTGCACGAATAAATAATGATAAATAACTGAAATAAAAATTTTACTAAGACTATTAATTATGATATTAATATTAGTTGATAAATTAATCAAAAAATAATATTTTAAAAATAAATTTATTGAGAGACTTACATGAAGCACTGGAATGAAATTTTCCAATAAAAGTTTCCATTCTATAGTCATTAAAGCCGGTAGTTTATAGAAATTACGAGATTCAAAAATATGTATTTTTAAATGACCGGAATATAATGGATTTTATGAAAATCTCCAGAAGCTTATAAAAAATAAAATTATTGCCCTTAAATACTGGTTCTGAATATTCTCTGACTATTGCTTGATTTATTCTCTGCAAATACTCCTGAATTCCTGTAAAATAAC
Organism: Latrodectus geometricus; assembly: GCA_026290005.1. Taxonomy (NCBI): domain Eukaryota; kingdom Metazoa; phylum Arthropoda; class Arachnida; order Araneae; family Theridiidae; genus Latrodectus; species Latrodectus geometricus. Next base: position 161,093 of record JAPDSC010113544.1, read on the forward strand.
AAGAAATAAATTAACTCCACTGCATAAAAATGCATTATAGTAAGAATTATATAACGTAGTTTTATGCACGTTGTACACACTAACAACAAAAGATATAATAGCGTCAATGTTTCCCGACTTTCTTTTTTTAAAAAAAATCATTTTCCTAAATATTTTACAAAATATTATTTCATTTAAAAAGGTAAAACCATTACGTAACCGATAAAAAATAAAAATCCACATTACTTTATTGAATAACACTTAATGATACTCATAAACTCTTACTAAGAATTGTGATTCAGTAATTTTTTTATCAATTCAACGTTTTGTGAGTTATTTATGTCTTCAAAAGTATAAGAGCCCCACAACTTACGGGCTCTTTTGATAACTGTTTCGCTTAATTTCATGATGAATTAAGATTATAAGAAGTAGTTGAATTGAAAAAGTAAAAAAAAAAAAAAAAAAAATTCAAAACCCATTTTTTTTTAATGATTACCAGAGATTTCTCGATGAGTATTTTTTATATGTACATTAGAGTAAAAACTTCTTTACGCGATAATATACAAATATTAGAAAGACGTATTGAAGAATATACATCTGAATATATATTTTAAGGAAGCACTTATTACCAGTCACCGTGCTCGCATTATTCCGCAGATATTTTTTAAGCAATAAAACTCTATCTGCAACTACTATATCTGTAAAGGAAAAGTAACAATTGCTGTACTTACTAATAGAACATTATTGTCATTTGTTAGCATTTTGACGATAAAAATGTTACCTACAAGGGCTGTATATGCAAATTAAGTACACTTTTCAGATATTCTATCCACTGATAGAACACTACAGGTCTTTAAAAGTTCCTCCAAGGAAACAATTAGCTGTAAATACTATATATTCAAGTAAAACAAAAATACATTGCTATATATGCAAATGAAACATGTGCTGAATTTGTTTCTACAGAAGAACCGCATTTTACTATATGTAACAAATATCCTTATATACAAAATATACATATGCAAAAAAAGCACTGCATCTTCAAGTACATTTTCAAATGCCTTACCTACTAACAGAATATTATTGGTCTTACATCGTTTCTAAGAAACCATTACCTACAGTATTATATATTCAAACGAAAAATAATTTATATGTTATGCTGTACTTGGGGTGCCCCACCATTGAACTAGAAGCTATTTGTAAAGAAAACTAGAGAATGCTTTGCTGAATTACATTCATTATAAAAGTCAACTTCAATCCATACAAAATCATCAATCAGATTCAATCTATCAAATCTTACAAAAGATTTGATGATAAATATGCGTAGAGTAAACGGAATGAAATTTAAATTTATGGATTAAAAATAAAATAAATCTGTATTTAAAACGGATCAACTTTCATAAAACTGCCTGATAAAAACGTAATAATACATTACATAATTAGAATGAGCGTTAAAGCTGTATATTATTATAAGAAGAGAAAGAGAGAGAAAATTTTTTGTAATTGAATGAAGAAGTATTGGATTCCAATATATTGCCTGAAATGGTTGCCATAATATATTAATTTAATTTTGTACACTTGAAATTGAATTTTGCACGAAAATAATTTCTGTAATTACAATTAGTTTTGTTAGTGATTGTTTTATCAATTTTTATAAAAACATAGGACACAAATATAATCATGCATACTTGACACTTGTCATGCTATTTCCAGGTTTGGTATAGCTTCCCAAACAACTTTCATTAAGTTTGATTGTTAACTTTCATTAACTTCTTCCATGTACCATTAATAAGGTAGTATTAGGAAAATGCTACCTTATTAATGATAGATGGAAAAAGCGTCTGTCAAAATATAAATTAAAAAAGAAATCTACTATATTGCCTAAAATTGATCATATAGTTTTAAAAAACATTGTATCTGGAAATAAATAGTCATTCATATGAGAATCATATTTTATTTTAGAAACCGTAATCGCAATTAATTTTAAATATTTATAGAACGTTATTTAATTTAGTTTTCATAATAATTTAAGAAAATTCGATCTCTTAGCTGTAAAATATTGTATCAGCAATGGAAATTTCACTCGTGGGTACCATATCTAAAAATTAAATTTTATTAAAAAACAGTACTTTCAAATTAAATTGTGACTAGAATGATACGTGTCAAAATACGTTTAACTTACACTAATTGTATTTCGACACGAATTTAATGCTTTCTTTTTCTAAAAATCATTGACGCAAAATAGCCTTTTGTTTTTTCATCCCATAACAATTATTCATTGAATTAATTTACCTTCTTTGCATTTCAAGTGTTGCGTAAGGATTCACTTCAATGTCAAGGAAATTAAACTTATATAATAAATCAATGAGGAAAATGTTGAAATTCTTGTCTCCTCAGAAAAGAAGCCAGTAGTTAACTATCAAACAATTTTGAGTCGCTACCTGTGCACTACAGAATTATATTTCTGCTGAATCTTCCTTTATCAAATTCATCATTTTTAATCCTTTTTTTAGAAATTTAAGAAATTTGCGAAGATTAAAAAAAAAGCTTAATTGAAGTAGTTACGTGGTATTTACAAAATTCTATTTCGTTTAATTTTCCAATATTAACTTGATTTTATGTAATAATTCGTTGATGATTATTGATTAAATGGTTTCAATTATAATGTTAGCTAAGCTTTGTGTTAGAAGTCAAGATCAATCAATGTAGAAACCAAGGTGACATGATAGGGGAAGTTGTCACTCTTGTTTTGAGAAAATAGCGAGAAGAATATTTTCCAAGATGACCTTTGTTCATAACTTTTAAATACAACTTACCGCTTTCGCTTGCACCCCTATTTTAACAACCATATGATATTTGAATTTGAGATAGATACTAGTTATAACTATGAGATTTGGCCTTTTTCATGTGTTAGGTTATTGCTGTGTGTTTGTGGGTATTTATTTCTGTCAAACTTAGTCATTAAACACAACCAAATATTTTGTTACTTCAAACAGAAAAGTCGACACTAAAACTATTTCTCTCCTCTTCATGTCGTAACACAGAATGCAGAACTAAAGAATCTATTTTTATCACCAGAATAGCTCCCAACAATTTGTCTGCACTTGATTGTTGTTGTTAAAACAGGACATGTTCTATTTTTGCAGGAAAAGTCAAAAGCTTTGGCTTACCAAATGCCTTAAGAATTGCCAACCGTTAATTCATAATTTTCTTAACCCTTTTCGAAGCAAACAGTTTTTGCTACTATAGCAATCACATCAATCAGACAACTTTCTGATAGCTATTCGTGTTGCAGACAGACATTGCAGATTACATTAAATATTAAAATTGTGTTAATACAAATTTTAAGTTTTCATATAATACATGACGAGAGCATGTAGCACAAGAACTTAAAAGTAAAGTCATTACACTTGTATGACTTTTTTTTAATTAAGAAACCAAAACGTTGATGTATTGTCAGACACTTGGATATTACTTTTTAATTATATCCTACGTTTGACCTGTTGAATATGTAGTTAAATAGATAGCTCTATGTCTTTCAATTCAAGTTTATGGGAAAAATACGTTATAAGTGTAACAATTTATAATAGGATTAGTAATTTACCTGGCATGGCTTTTTAAATTAGCTTTTGTGGGTAAAAGCTGAATATGTGCAGCTACAATCAGTAAATAATAAAACTTACTTTATGTTGAATTTTGTTTTTCATACACCGAGTAATCCTGTCCGTTTGTTATATTTTGCTTTTAGACATACCAAGTGTCAATCGGGTTAGGTTAAGCTAAAAATATCATATTATTGATCACTTCTGGTTTCTTTCTTTTTTTTTTCTTTTTTTAACAGATTCTTTGTTCGACATATTTGTCTGACTGTGCTGATAATTTTATTAATGTTTACCTGGGTTCACATCCGTTTTCAAGAAGATAGATGTTAGTGGACCACGCATTCCTGATATACCAAATACACGAGGCTGTTTAGCATTGGTTGCGGCAGCTAAATAACGTTTATAGATTATGTGCAACAATAAGATTGTATCTTGACACCATTTCTTTATTTTTCTAAATTATTATCTCTTCAGATAAAAAGTTCTTGTTTTTATTTATTGGTTCATATTTAAAAAATTGTTCACAACATATTGTCTAAGTGCGCTAATTAAAACATATGTCAAATGATGTTTTCGATGCACACTATTGCATTTATCTGCATATTTCATTATTTCACATGGCTAAAATATTTAAAGACAACAGGTGCTTTCACTTAATATGGAACCACAAAACCTGTGTTGAGAAAATATAGTATTCTCGGAATCGAAATGAATTAAACCCCTCTCACCCCATGGCCGTTCTGATGAAAGTACAAATGCGCGTCAAAAACTCCACATAATGTCTAAAAATACGGACAAAAGCCATTGCAATGCTTTTTCCCACCCACCACTTAAATTGCTTTACAGGAGGACTTTTCATAGATAATAAGCCGCATTCACGTGTTACAGGGGAGAAAACTTGGAAAACTCATCAATAAACACCACGACGTTGATGTGTATTGAGGAGTTTGATGATCTGACTTCCAACAGAGGGTAGAAGTACAAAATCCCTCTCTCATTACTCAACAGGATTGAACCGATGATCCTATGCTTCGAAGAGTTCTACCTCTAGGTCATGCGAATTGACCCATGGCAAAGATTAAAGTGCTGGCTTAAGATGGGACCTTGTCATTTTCTGTAGTTCAAATGGACGAGAGTGCTTAGCTCGATAGAAATACGTGCTCTGAAACGTATCACGACCAATAATTGATTCATGTAATCTTTTAAGCAGTTGAATTCCTATTCTGAACTTAAAATTAGTATATTTCTGTCATATATATGTTATTTTTATTGAATTAAAAGTATTTTTTATTCTTTGTCAAATACACACACACGCGTACATGTATGCATATATATATGCGTGTGTATGCATCTGTGAGTATACACTGCCGTACTTCTCTGTATCGAATTCAGGGTTGGACTCCACCAGTGAGAAAATCTTCGTCATTTAAAAGCAGGAATCAAGCAGAATATCCCTAATACTTGATCTGCCAATCTAGATTTACCATTTCACTTGGAGGATGTTGCAACCATGATTTATTTAACGTGTCCTCTTAAGTGAATATGACGGATCTTCAATTAATTTAAAATTTCAACTCATGACCTTCAAATAATAAGATATACCTATCCTCCTTCCGCAACTTCTCATATGTAAACGCGATTTCATTTTATATAACTAGATTTATTGTTATTTATTTTTAATTCCTTTTAACATTAAATGCTTTTCCTATTAAAAAAGAAATGTATATATCTTTTGATGCTTGAATGTTGCTTTTGCACTGAGTAGTTATTTTTTTGTGCACAATGATTCATTGGTTCAATTTTCCTTATGATGGCAATTATCTACAATTTAGAGTTTTCCCGAACCATTGAAAATACCCAGGGCTGAGTTTGGTAGCGAACATATGAATTGTTAGACTGAAAGCTTGGGCACTAACCGTTCAACTACTAACTCAATTCAGTTGCTGAATACACATTTAGATGTCAAAGATATTTAAAGCACTTAAGATTAATTTTTACTTAGTTGTTAGGATACAAATTGAGAAATAAGAAGGGAATCCCCACACAAGGTTCGATGAGTCTCATTTCATAACACAACCGTTCGGGGGAATAGCATCGTTTTCTTATCAAGGTCGAAGTATATAGGTGAGTTTCTTTCTGGATGCTACAGAAAGCGTTCGCTCTGATAAGAGGTAAAAAGTGTAAAGGTGAAGGCCGCGGGGAGGTGACCCGCTCTCCTACCCAAAATATAAACAGAGCATCAATCACTGCGCAGCGTTGCATTTTGAACAAACACTTAAAAGTCGCGTGTTACCGGATATTTAGAGAGTACCGAAAGAGACTTAAAATACGAATAAATTATAACTAATTTTTACTTAAAATGTCCATTTTTCAGAAATAGATTTCAAATATATGTTTTTCATATGTTTTTCCTTTTTTTTTTTTTTAATTTAGGCAAATTAACAGAATTTATTTTAAGAAGATTTTAATGTGACAACTGAGCCGAATCACTTTACTTTGGTTGCTTAATAATACAGCTCTATTATTTTTTAATATGCAAACAGTAACCAAAATGAGACAGTAACAAGTTACCAAAGATAAATTCTACAGTAGACAAACAACCAAAGACTGCTGTTATTCTCCATTGTATCAATCAATTCGAGAGCTTTCTTCATATTCACGTTTCGGGAAAATGTCCAGAATAGTTCCACATGGGCATTACATTGATTTACGACAATATGTTGTGCCAACAAATGAATAGAGATGATAAGAAGTTTTCTAAAGTTCGAATGTTTGTCTTTATTCTGAAATAAATTCCATTTCAATTGAATAAAAATTACAAATTTAATCAAAGTCCATGTTAGCATTTGCAATGACAAAACATTCGCTTCTCTTTATGTAATTCCAATTATCAAAAATTTTTTGACTATCTTATAAGAAATTCAAAATTCATTTTCAATAACATCACAAACAAAAATTGGATCAAAATATGCCAATGAAGATTTAAAATTCTCATTCTCAAATCGATGAAAATCTATGAAATTTGATATAGATATATAAGTATTACAATTTTGCCAGAAATTTGCATTTATTACTCAAAATGCAAATTGCTTCAAAAATTTACTTTCGACATCTACTTAACATTTTATATTCGTTAATAAAATAAATTTTCATGTCGCAATTAACATAAAATATATTGCCTGTCACGAAATATCTTAACCGACGGAGAAAAATTCCTTCAATAAAGCTGTTAATCTTCCAATGTTTAAGAAAATTGGCTGCAGTCCATCAGATTGAAGTATTTCTACCGTTTAAGCGCACATGCCTTAAGTAGCTTCTAGTGGGAAAATATCTTTTTTTCTGCTTAATACAGTTGGCCCCGTTTTCGGTTCACCTGAGGAAACACTCTTCCCGCACGCCTTCCTTAAATTCCTCGAATTCTTTATTTAGATCACGGGGAAAATGACGCAATCTTATGAGGTAAGATGCTAAAGCACAGATCGCACGACGAAGAACATCTGCGCGCTTTTTTTCCGAAAAATCGTTAACAGATCGTTTCAGAGAAAATGCAAATGATTCGCTTTTTTTCTTTGTTGTAGCTGAAAATGAATTTGCAATTCTTTATCAAAAAAATATCATTAAAAGGTGTTTATCTTTTTTTGGTTCCTTTGATTATTATTTCAGTGAAAAATGTTCCTTCTCTACATTTCATTTCGAAGGACATAGTAAAAAATGACTTCTACCGATTCATTTTGGTAATCTCCTTCTAAGTATATATCTATCAAATATATAGGTTATGGTAAAAGTGATTAATTGTTGATTATGTATAATAACTAGTGATTATTAATAATCACCCTAAAGTCGATAAATCAAATAGATAATTGGGTATTTATCACTTTAACAGGTAATTTTATAAAATCCTCAATTTGTAAGGGGGAGTATAATAAATTGCGATTATTTTGCAGGAAAATAGTATCTTAATTTGAAATAAATAATCATTTTGAAGTAATATTAATCATTTCGTTCTTAAGAAAACCGTGAATTAGATTGAAACTTAAAATATTTTGATTTAAAAAATTAAACAACAGTGACCCTTTTGTACTTACATTTCAGCAGATTATTAAAGTAGCAATAATTATGTAATATTTTTCGTAAGATGTATTGTATGAAAGACATAAAATGATAAAAATTACTAAAAATAAAACAAAGCTAAGATCTTTTACCATAAATACATCATTTTTGTCAAAACAAACTTGAAATTTCTTCTTCTATTGCTTTGACAGCTCTTGATGAGGCAAAGCCTTCCCAAGAACTTTTTCCATTCTCATCTACTATAAGGCTATTGATCTCCAATTAGTCACTCTTAGAATCTTAAAATCACCCTCTACGCAATCCAATCATCTCAACCTGAGTTTATTCCTTCTTCCCAAAGGTTTGAAAATGTTAATGATAAGGGATCCATTCTGCATAAGTGGCCCGCAAATTACATGAGACTAATCTTAATAAATTGGAACTTTTTAACTAAACTTTTCGCTCAATGATAGCTGTTCTAGGATTAAGTAAACGTTCGAGTCTTAGATCCACAAGAAACTTTAAATTTACCTGTTATTAATTTTGTGATTTAGAGGATGAAGCGATCCATTTTTCAAGACAGATATTATGAGTAGGCAAGAAAAAATAAAAAAAAAATATAGAAAAAAATTAAGGAAAAATTATCATCAAACGAAAAAGACGTTGAAAGTTTCGAAACCTAAATTTTCTTCAGAAATTGTCAAAGTATGAGTGCCAAATCCAGACAAAGCAAGAAGTAATCCACGAAATTTGTTAGCGATGACGTTAGACATTGAAAACGGAGAAATTTATCTTTTAAAACAAATTAGAAAAAAATTTCATTGTTATTTACTAGAAATCAGTTCACTATTTGTGAAGAAAAATTTATTTTTCTTTAAGATTTTTTAGATTAAACAATATCTTTCCAAGATTGTGTTAGAAAATCATTTTTCTGACAGTGTGTGCGAGTCTTATTGGTAAAAAATCTAGAAAACTAATTCGAAATGTCATAATAGTGTAATATTTATAAATAAGTAAATTTTTAAGTAAATATAAGTAGGTACTTTTAGGACTATAAGTTAATTTACTTAAATATGGAAGTGTTTTTATTTCTTTATAAGTTCTTATAATCTAAATTATTTTCTTTATCGAAGTCTTTTAGTAACCAGTATAAAAAATTATCTAAAAGTATTAATTTAATTTGAAGTTTTATTTTATTTAAACAAAAATGAAGTATTCACTGAAGCAACAAATTTTACTTTCAGTAATTTTGATCATTTTACATTTTTCAAACAACACCTTTTACGACAGATATTGTATAATTTATGCTATTATCTAATACACCGGTCTTAAAATAATCTACCGAAATGTAAGTACAAAAAGGCCTCTGTTATTTTAATTTTTAAATTATAACATTATTGCAGCTTTTATATTCTAAGTCATTATGATATTCTTCAAATTCTTAACAAAGGAGTGTTTAATATTACTTTAAAATATTTAGTTTCTCGAATCATTTTTGTACAAAATATGCGGAAATTATTACATTCTCTATTATGAGTTGGCAATTACATAAAATAACCAATAAAAGTAATAAATATTGAATAATTTATAGCATTCACCAAGATTAAGAGGGATTAAGAATAATTCCCAGTTGTGTTTCACCGGATTAATCACTTTTACCGTTTGTAGCATGAGAGTGACACGCCTTCTATTTTGCACTTATAATTTGGGGGTGTAAGGCGTTCGCTCATTTGAAAGCATAATTAATAATTACATAAATTAAAAAATTTTAGGGCATTTCTGCAGATTTTTTAAAAAATTGTACAATGATTTTACATGTTATGTCAATGATTGTTAAAAACGGACATTTAAAAAAAAATTTTTTTTTCTCTCAAGTTGTAATCTTAATAAAATAAGGATTAGTCCTTTGCTTTCGGTTTTTGGATTTTTATTCTGCATTTCTAATTATTTTTAAAGATATAATTTTAGATAAGCAATTACGTAATTTTATATACATATTTGAACGATATATTTTAAGCATATATTGTCTGCAGAAAGAATATGTTTCTGTAACTCTCTAATTTAATTTTGTAAAGATGAAAGACGCACTTAATATGTTTCAAGTTCGGTTAAAATTTCAAATATTGGTTAAAACCTGTATTAAAATATATATTGAAATTAATCCATATTCACAATATTTTTCTTAAATATCTTTTGAAGCAAACTTTATTATGCTTATATGATTAATATGTAAAGATATGCCATTGGCTTGTATATTTATATTCATGTATAAAAATTAAGGTTAAAATGAAACACTTTTACTACAAAAACTTCAGTAAATATCGAAACAGTGTTTTGTATTTTCCAAAAATTCAACGCTAATTCCAAGTTGAAAAGCCCATTTCAAGTCGAAAATGTTTACAAAGACGTGTTACTTTCGACACTTTTTATTAATGGTATGAGACTTTGCTAAACATGAATTCATGTTTGAGTAAAAATATAGACTATAAACAGACTTTATTTAATAAATTCCATCACATTCAATTTAGAAGCTATAAAAATTTAATATAAAAAACTGCCAAAGACAAATTAAACTTTAAACAAATAAATAATAATATTGCGCATAATTTATGTCTATGCTTATAGATGAATGATGGGTTCAACGGCTTTCATGTCTTGCGCTCCTGAGTTCGATTCCTACCTTAAGAAAAAATGCGCTCTAAGCTACATGTTTCTATCTAATATACCTTCGCAATCTAATTATGGCTTAGATTGTCAAACTGAACAGATAATGTATGATATTTCGTATTATTAAAATGTGTGGCGCTTCAGTATCAAAATACAATCACTGTAAACCGCAACACTTTTCATGCTAATACCTTATTTCATATTTATGTCATGAGACATTTTCATTGAACGTATATTATCAACTGGAATAAATAAAATAAAATTTTATCTCACTATTTTTACGTATCAGCAAAATTCTTCCCCATTTTTATTTTTGCTAAATTGTTTGCACAAATATTTAGTATGCCCAATAAAACACATTTTAAAGTTTTTTCTAGAATTATTTATCTATTGAAAAGGTCATATATTTTATCGACTGACGGTTGGAATTCTAGGATGTCGGTGAATCTAATCAATCAATCAATAGCCTGGGAATTAAGTGAGCCTCTTCGATGTAAACATGCTCTAGAGGAAGACTTAAGGGAACTTTTGTTTCACCTTTCCAGGCCCGACCTCATGAAGCGACGTGGTCTACTTAGTTTATTTACATTCCTCTGCAAAAGCAGGTGAAGCGTCATTCCTCTAAAATCACACGGGGAAGGTCATTGGATAAAATGCTTATGGCATGCTGACATCGTGGTACACTAAAACATGTCCACGCTCAAGTGCAGGACAAAACTGAAATCGATGATTACTTTTATACAGTCAAATTTTAGATCGTCAAAAATTTTTTAAATTCAAAACTAAACTATTAAAAGAATTTACTATTTTATTTTAACAACAATTCTTCTACCCTAAAAAGATGTAGCATTTGGACGGTAATAAGATTTTTTCTTAATTTGGAAACTTCTGTTCCCATGCCAGTCATAGATGGCTATGTTGAGAATGGCTATACACGCTAAAAAATCTATGAAATGTCTTTCCGATGGTGTTGTGTAAGGAGTAGGCTACCAGCTCAGATGTCGCCCTTGTCATGTAATCAAGATTCAAAACGACGTTGGGGTTGGCTGTATTCAGTGATTTTAGTAATTCATCTTTCAATTTTATGATGATTTTTTTCAAGAAACTTGAAAATACCGTATTGGTATCATTTAAATATCGTATTATAATTTTTAATGAAAAGAATGACAGTTTAATAAACACACACACACATACATACATATATATACATATATAGATGTATATATATATAAAGTTTGAAAAATATTTATTAATTTATACATTTTTTTGCTTTGAATTATGATGTTAAGTTTAAATAATTTACTTTTGTTCAAATACTTATAAGTAATACACTATCAACTTATTTGAACACCTAGATTAATCAGAATCAAAATTCTGCTATCTTGTTCTAAGCCATGCCTTCAATACTTAAATGTCATAATCATTGTCGGATGACTTAAATGTCATCCGACAATGTCAAGCAAACTGCCCTGACATTAGTCACATGCATAAGCTCACAAAAATTAGAGCTGTCTGACTTCAATGAAGGCGCGATTGTCGGATATCAGAGAAATCACTGATCCTATATCTAGTGAGTTAAATATTCCAAAATAAGCGGTGACTTTTATGATTAGGAAATGGAAAGCAGACCCCTAAGCTAAAAGATAAGAGACTGATGAGAGCTGGAAAAGGAAATTTGGAAAACCGTTCCATATCGATGGCCAATATATTCTAAGGGTTCCAACAAGCATTTAAGACTCTTGTTTTGATAAATATCATTAATAAGAAAGCTAATTTGCTATGGTCGTGCTCTGCCACACATAAGCATTTGATTACAAATCCACTCGTGGTATTGGTTTAGTTGGTATGAGACACGTCAAATTGGACATTAGATGAGTGGAAATTGGAGTGATAAATGCAAGTTCAAGCTCTATCAGTCGAATGCCAGAGTCTTGATTTGGGGTATTCCTGGAAAACGCCTTTTTTACAGAATGCATAGACCCTATAGTAAAATTTGGTGAGATGAAATAATGGTTGGGGAAGTTTCTCCTGGTATGAAACTTTAATCTCAGTTTATGGTAGGCTCATTGACGTCTCCAATATTCTAGACAATAATGTGCTTCATATGCTGTAGCAATTGCTCGGGTTGCATCATTGTTATCGCCTGAATAACAATGCCATTTGCCGTGTTTCGACGTCCATTATAGATTGGTATGTTGAGAATGAGGTGAACCGAATTAACTGTCCTCCCTAGTGTCCAGACTTGAATCGTATAAAATATTTCTAGGATGATTTGGGTCGCCGAATTAAAAATTGCAATAATCTTCCAAAATCGATGAAAGAATTTACATGCCTTTTCCAAGCCGAATGAAGGAAAATACCACTTTCCATCAGCCGAACACTCCTGGTAAGCATATCCTGGAGAGTAAGGGTTATAATTTCCTCATGGAGGCTCTACCAATAATTGAATGTGAATAAACTGTATTTATCTCTTTTATTACAAGAGTCCAAATACTTATTGGTTGACATATTTATAAGTAATGATCCTTTTTATTTTAATTCAACATAGTGTTCTTAAAAAATGTTTAAGTTAAGTAAAAAAACTCATTTGAAATAATTATTTTATTAATTTGAAAAATAGTTCCATTTTTTTTATCAAAACTATTCTGCTTCTTATTGCTTTATATGATGGATCACATCATATTTTGATTTAAAACAAGATTTTTTAAATAAAATCCATTATACATCTGTAATTTAATATTTTAAAATTATTTCAATCGAGATTTTAATTTACATCAGATTTTTCAAAACAAATTTCTTGTAAGTGGTTTTCTTCTGTATATTAAACAGAAGAAACTTTGCACAAAAAAATAAAATTTAAAAACAGAGTTATATTAAGGCGCATGTTATGATACCAGTCAAAAAGAGTGTACCATAAGTGAATAACTGTAGGAAATATTTATAGGAAAATCTCCCATCAAAATTTGCGAGTAGAAAGTGGCGATTTCTTTTTATGTGAACGAAATCGATAACAATTACGAATTTTCTGACTTATCAGTCAATTATGCAAATAGAAAAATCTACAAATTGGTAGAAGTATTATGAATAAGGAATAAAATTACATTTCTTTACGTAAAATATGATTCTCTCTAAATTATTTGCCTACTTGTTTTAATTTTTTGTCGATTAAAGTAATGGTGAAAGTAGGATTGAGGCCGTTAGAAAAAAATGTAAGAAAAAATATTTAATTGTATGAATATTTTGACTTTAGCATTTATTGCATTAATTATTGTCCATGGAGTATTTTTAAGAATTTTACCTTACTTCTGCTAACATTAACATGAGTTTTAAGATTTAATGTAAAATATTTGTGTTGCTTAAAAATATTTTTTCTTGCTATAAAATAAAAATTTTGGGTTATTATTTATTGGAAAATCTTTTTAAAATTCATATATTATTTTTTTTACACACCGTGTAGTAAAAAAAAAGTATTAATGCACAGTAATATATGTTTTGAAATAGATCATTGATATCCAACTTACTAAATCACGGTTAAGAGATTTTAGTGGAATTTATAATCTAAAGACTGACCAAAAACAGCTTAACAGCTGAAATCTATAACAAGTCATTTTTATTAATGGCAAATAGTTAACTATATTTATATATGGCAAGAAAAAGAGAATAGTAAATTCCTATGCCCCCTTGCAACAAACGTGGTTTAACTAATATTAGTTTTTAATACTAAGCACAATTTATTTAATTAATACTAAGCACAAATCCATCATCTTTCTTGAACAATAGATTGAATCGAACCTAGAGCATTTTACACTGGAGAATGTTGTCTTTCTTCACTTCATAAGAATAAGCCATACATTTTTAAGTAACAATTTTATGGATGCCAAATCCCTTAAAGTATACTAAAATATCTATTAAATCTTTGGATTCTTGATTTTTCACTGTCTTGTGCAGCCTAATACATTTCTATTTTATATGTGGTCAACAATGAAAAAGAATGCATATATTTTAATTTTATTATTTAAAATTGTCTTTCAGCTAGTTGCATTACTAAGAAAATGGAATGTTATTTAAAACATTTTTATACAAGCAACTTTATGTATCTTATAAGTTGAAATTCGCATATAAAAAAAGAGAGAAAGAATTTCTGTATGATATAATTTTGAACATATCACTAATTATTGGTAATATATAAACTTTAAATTTTACAGTTTACCGTTTGTTATTTTATGTTGAAAACAAATAGCATGTCATAACGCTTGCTGCTGATGTATAGAGTAAACCAGTGTGACATATGTATATTTAGAGAAATACCTCATTTTACTTAGAAATAAAGAACATGCCACTATAGAAAAAAAAATAAATGCACTATTCTGTTGAATCGCTTAAATATTTGCATCTTTCTAAAATGTCAATACTACTCATAAACACACAAAGAAAGACATGTTTTCGCATGAATTTAGTAATAATTTCTTTTTTAGGTATACCCCAAAAGCTTGTAATTGATATAAATCGTTAAGAAAATGTCATTCTAAACCTGAATCATTTTTTGAGAAACAGTATTTCCTCTTAACGATTTTAAAGTTTATTGATCGGATTCTTCGAATTTCTCACATTAAGAGATAAGAATACGATTTATTCTCTACCGACTCCTAATCACCCAAAATGCCTGAAGAAAATATGCAAAATTTACTTATGTGTTGGAGCTAAGCAAACCATGAGCATTGCATCGCATCACAGTACTACCACCTGCAAGCACTTCGCACAAATGAAGAAGTGATGGTCGATATGAAGTGCAATTATTTATTTTCCAGGATACGCTATAAGCTGCAGCACACTTTGACATAATGAGGAATCCACGTGAACTGCTACTTTAATTTACTTCTTCTTAATGAGTACATCTAAAACAGCTTTAATTCGCTTGTAGCAGCAAAGCCCACACTGCGCAAGAATGATTTCAATGAGAGATTTGATCTTTTGCGACGTGTTATCAGCCAAATAAGTTTTGCTATGATATCTCTGGTCTTCGTTGGTGTTGCTAACAGTCTTTCCGAAAATCAATACAAAATGGATGTCCTCAACAGTTAGAAAATCTGTTGTATTGATGATTTTCATGGAAATGAATTTCAAAAATAATTTCTATTCATTATTCAAAACATAATAATTTTGGAATATGATTTAATTTTTAACACGTTTATTTTTTTAATGGCAAGTTTTTCATCTTTTGAAGGCATTCAAAGTTTCCCTTCATTTCTGAGTGTTCGGTGTGTTTCCCTTCGATGAGAAAACAATCTGCGATGTAAGACAGCTTCAGAGCGAGAAACTCGTGTACAGAACAATCGACCAGACGGATCGATATAATTTGATGGCTATCATACCTTGCCGGAAGTATTCGATTGTTGGGTCAAGCGACTGATTCCTGCAGTTTCTCTCAAAGCGAACGATCGGGAATTCGGAAGCTGCATTTGCTTAGAGGGTTAGCCATCCGTGAAACCGACCCTCCGAACAATGGTCAGTAGAGCTCTGGGGTGGGTGGGCTGTGGGTCACTCTGCCAAAACGATCGATTCTCTCCCATCCCTATTACACGGATCATTTGGAAGAGGTCGCAAACAATGGACCGGAGGAATATGCTTAATTGCAGAGTCCAGCAGTGAAGAGAAAGAACGCATTTTCTCTTTTGCAAACTCTTGACAGATTTATGAATTTTGTTATGTCCTTTCGCTTACCTACACAATGGGTCTTTTCTGCACAGTGCAAAAAGACTCGCTTCTTAAGTTTTTAGAGTTAATTGAGACTTAAATTTATGAGAACCTCTTAAGTTGCCGCTCAAAACAATAGTTCAACTGGCTGGATTTTCCTTAGATATCAACCTCTTCATCAAACGGTTTTTAAACGTTAAGTATTAAAGAAAGTTTTTCGCAACGCTAAAATTAATAAAAATTAACGATATTATTCAGAAGTGCATAAACGTTGCAAATAAAATTTAAATCAGAATCAATCTAAAAATTATAGAAAACTGATGAACTGAAAACTGATTTTATTACAAAATTTTATTCAATGGTGTGAGTGTTACAAATAATATGGAATTAGAACGTTTTTCTTGAAATTCAGTAGACTAACGACATTATTCGCTAATGCCGACTTAAGAAAAATTTGGATAATCGAACATTTTTCTTAAAAACCATTCAAAATGAACGATATTCTTCGATACTATCAACGTATAAATAATATTTTGACGTTCTTTTAAAAATCTATCAAAATTAATGACATTATTTAACAGTGACCACGTAATAAATGATGTAGAAATTTTTTTCTTAAGTATCAGGGAAAATTAAATGCTGAGACGTTGCAATTAAAATAATCAATATGAATAATATGTAATGCTTTACTAATTGAGTTTTAATAATTAATTTCTAGAATTTGAATTTTTCTCAGCCTCGAAATATTTCGTAAATTAATTTTCTATTGTTTAATTTGATTACTTAGCTCAATTTGATTAAATTCGTGAAATTCAAATTTTGACTATGAAACTTAGTAAATGAAAGGAAAAAAATGAAAAATTTTATTACAAGAAGAGAATCTAAATTTTTTCATTTTCTCATCTAAACTTTAAATTTCCACTTAATAAATTAATATTGTAACTATATGTATCTTTAAATTGTTTTATTATATAATTAATATATTTTTAATTTCAGTTTCTTTGGAGTAAATTTAAATTAGAAAAATTCAAACTATTATGGGTGCTTTTAAGGACTGCAGATGTAGATGGATTATTTCTTCAGGACGCAATATGCAAGAAAAGAAGCGAGGAAAATCTCAAGCATCAACATCCGTAGAGAACGTCAATGAAAAAAATTTCTCTCAGTATAATATAGAGATTTCAGAAAGTTATACAACAGCTTTCCGCCATTACATTTTTCATAATCCATTAGGGAAGAATGAAAATGTAAATTTTCTTACTATTACTCAACAAAATGATGGGAATTTAAAGTCCGTATTTCAATCCCCATGACTGTCTAAAGATAAAAGCGATGTTTATTTGACATTGGGTTGTGGATGGTCCAAGGTATTTTATAGTAGGACGTATTCACGTGTCGCTTGAGAAGTAACCAGGAAAACTCTCGGGTACTCACCCAGACAGAAACGCAACACCTATCTCCCGTTGTTTAACAATGTACTGGTGTCGAGACCTTTCTCTCTGAAGAGCGATATCCTATCACTAGACCACGGTGAGTTTTAGAAATGCATATTTCAGTTTACTGCATCTACGCATGGCGAGGTATGTGCTTGAAAGTCTTTTTAGGTTTCTTCCATTATGACACATACACATAGAGCAACACATAACCATGGAAATTTCTCTCAAAAATAGAACGCGATGAATGGTGAACGGTTTTTTTTTTACTTCAAAGAGTCGGAATTAATGTATGTTGATTTCAATGTAGCCTATTGTAATATTATGTTCTTTGAACGGGACCCAGGTTCAATCTCAGCCACAACTGAATCACGGATTTTGAGTTTGCTCATGCACTTAATTCATGACGATTACTTGGAATCTATGAATTGTTCTCTTGAAGCATTTTAATACAAAATCAATAGGGGCCATAGTGGTCTAACTGAGTAGAGTATCGTTCTCATTATCGGAAGATTGTGAGTTTGAGTCCCGACTTACTGAAAATTCATCATGTAAACTAAAGGCGGAAGTGTGCGTTCAAGAGATCATGATCACAATGCCCTCCATGTGAAATAATACATTTTACTATGATAGGTCAACTTTTGGGTCCATGTCATATCTCCTTCTTGGGCATTACTTTTGACAGATGAAAAATGCCACATTTTTCTTCCATCTAGATGGTAGAGGCCAATTCCTTTCTTGGTGTAAGGAAGTAAAGTCGAAGAATCCATGAACAGAGCTCTTTGAAGGAATTCCGTTCATGGATCGGGGAACTATCAAGAAGGATAAAAAAAATTACATCCACTTTTAGCTGTCAAGTTATCTACTGCAAAGTGACAGGTATAATTGTCTCAAATATTTCAAGTAAACTTGATAATACTTTAATTAATTCGTTACATCACCAAATATATAAATTATGAGTATCTAACAAAATATTTGGTATCAGGTATTTTTTACTTTTGTAATTTATATTGAGAGCTGAATTTAAGTTTTAAAATATTAAATTTACTTATTTTTTTGCGAACGTTTAAGTCCAGCTCATAACTCTTAATTCAAAATAAGAATTTTCAGTGTGCTTCGAATGCTTCTCCATTCTTTTGGATCCTAATGAAAAATGCTGATCTTAATTTCCATAACGATTACTCGTGCTCCAGTTACCAATCGAACGAATTTCTCACGATTGCATTGTCCCCCATTGATAAATTTACTATATGAATAAATATTTTCATCGTATGACAACTTAGAAATTTATGAAAGGCAAACAAAAAACAATTCAAAAAGAATGTTCTTATCGATAGGTATGTATTTGTCTGCAGTTACACGTGTCAATAGTTTTCTTAAAATGTGTAATATTTAGGTTAAATGATTTCATGAAAAGAAGAAAAGATAAAAAAAAAAATGCACATTTTAGCTTATTCATAAAAACTATTATCACAAAAACAATGATTAATCTTTTAAACTAATTCTTATATACGCGGTTTTTAATTTTAAATTGTAATATAAAATTTTATAGTTTTGATTTATTTTTAAATTTTTTACACATTAAATTATTTAAAAAAAAATGAAAAAGCAGTTACCTTATAAATTATGATTACAAAATAGTATATTCAATTTATATGCAAAAATTTAAACTTTGATTTTATAACTAAGATTGCAAAATTTTTATTATTAAGATTGTGAAATTGCATATTTTCATGAATAAGTCACGTGTTTTCCATGATCTGCATTTTAGAGATCTGTTCACCTGTTTCGAGAATTTCTAGAAAGATTAATGATTCCTAAAAATGAAAATTGTCTATGACATGAATTCTCTTTATTTAATCTTGTTTATCTCCGCAAAACGACCTGTTTAATGGGATTGAATCATTTACATCATTTTACTGTATTTGTACACCGTATTGCAATAGATAAGAGCATTTTTTTTTAACTTTTCATTCGTAAGACCTTTATGATTGTTTCAGTAAAACCAATCTCAACTGTAATACCACAAATTATTTTCTAATAAAAACGATAATGAAAATAGATGCAATGAAAACAATTCTTCTCCAAAACAGAAAGATATTAACACGCAAATTATTTTATTAGTTTTACTAAAAATATCTCGTTACTGATAGTTGTCTTCAAAGATACTAAGGAATAATTTAATGGAAGTTATTTTTCACAAGAAATGAATCTTGAATTTCGAGAAATCAAAACATGTTTCTTCTGCATCTTATGCATTCATTAGCCATTATAACATAAAACATATTATAAGATGTGGAAACACACATGATTTTGTTTCTCCTAACCTTCGAACTAATGAATCTAATTTTTTAATGTTTCATTTCTTTCATATAGGAACAATCTTCACGTAAATCTTGCGACCCAAGGAAAATAATGTATTTCAAGAGGCTCGAATGTTAACGCCATTTTTCTTTGTATTCAATTATTCTAACAAAAATATAAGAACTTAGGTTTCTAATATTGCTATCACGCTTTAACGAGAATGATTGCATTAATATCCAAAATAATTAGGGCTTCTCTAATTATTTTGGAAATACACAGTTGACAGTGATATCAATGAAAAGTTTACCTTTTCATTTATATCACTGTCAAATTATTAACATTAACAATACGCGTGCTTCAATCAATTAAAAGCACTAATTACTGTAATAAAGAAATGCACGCCATTTTGCCTCGTGTTACAATTCTAGCAATGCCGGTATGTAATGCGAGGCTCGTTGTTCAATTTCTTTACTCTGAGCCGCCTTTCCATGGTTGTTACTATTTAACACACTATTCAGGATACAAGTATGAATTAAGTATATCAGTTGGAGGTGTATTCCTGGTCAATTGTTGTGCAAACACGGTCACATGTTTTCAATTAGCCGGAGATTGGGAGAGTAAATAGGCCAAGGTAGCAGTTCAGTCTGACGGGTAAAGAACACTTGAGCATTGCATGCCACGTATGTCATGCATGATTCTGTTGGAATAAGCTATTGGCATGTGCTGAATTTATAAGAAGACCATAGTCCTATTTAGTTCATAAATATAGCACTGGCTATTCAATATACCAGCAATATGTACTAGATAAAAGCAGCCTAATTCTTCTTCAAACCATAATACCGTATGCAGGTCCTCTGTGGTGAGGCTCAACAGTTCAGTAGTCTCTCATCATGACTCGACTCTAATTACCTTGGTTTTGCAGCCAGTAGAGGGATTCTGCCTGCAGCACCGAAATAGTTGCAAAGACAATGCAAGGGCAGCAGTAAAGAGAGTGTCTTTTCTTTTTGTTGTTCATGTCAGTTCTTCATCACATCTTTGTGGGAGCAAATATTTGTTACTATTAGTCAAAGGTAAACAAAGCAATAGAAGTATTACAAATATTTCACTCAGCAGCAAACGATATTGGATAGTACTGGCTGACACAGAATCATGCATAACTGATCGAATCTGTTGTGTGTGATGTTACTTAGTGATTCATCATCACTACCATACACACAACATATCCATAAACACATGCGGTGAAGCAAACACGTAGGTTTGATTGGTCCGGCCAATCTTCTGTTCACTCCTGCATGCAACAATTACAGATTCACATCACAGTCTTTGTCCAACACAATCATCGATTTCTCGGAGGGATAATCCACAATCTTTACAAGCTATTATTTTTCTCCACACAGAATCTTCCCCCAAAGATGCTTGACGCTACGTAGCATAGTTAAAGAGCTAACTCGAAAAGATCCTTACTTAAAATTTGCCATCTTTTCTCTCTTTATTTAATGTTTGACGGTGTCACTGCAGTTGCTTGTGATGCGCAAATGATATGCATGGTAATGGTGCAAACGCTTGATATTAATTTCAAGTGAATGACTTTCATACTTTACACATCCGGTTGTATTTTGGGTCATCATCAGTTTATATATCCACTTTTTCTAGCGAGTAAATATAAGACAAGGTAAACGAGAAAGTTCTTGCCATTTTTAATAACCCAAAGGAACTTGATCTAAAGAGAGTGTAGACTATTGTTAGTCCTCTAAGAAATCACCAGCAACATCGAGCGCCATCTGCCAACGTATCTCCGGTTGTGCAAACCCCTTGCGAAAAAACTCAGAGGTTTTGAACTCAAAGAAGTCCCTGAGAGCTTTGCGCAAAACTGCTTCGTTGGTTAAGGGTTTTTCACCAAGATAATTGTCCAGAGAACGGAAGAAGTGGTAATCTGAGCTTGCTAGGTCAGGTGGTTGAGGAGGATGGCACAAAATATCAAAACGAAGTAGCTGTGTGCTATTGCTGGCCATCCGCGCGACACGTGGCCTAGAGTTTTCGGCTAAGAACAGTACACCTTTACGATTAACCAGTGCTGGCTTCTTCTGTTGCAAAAACCTAAATTTGTGAAACCAATGCCTTGCTGTTTCACGGCATTACTTCCAAATGCTTGACATATTCGGTGACTTGATACAACAGCTAATAGACCCACTTTAAAGTCGTAAAACCGAACGAGCTCTTTCGGCATTTCTCTTCGTTACTGTACGAGTTGCGATTGATGAATGTTCGCTTTACCTGCATCTATAATGACTAACGTTCCTATTCTTGACTGACTGGTGTCTAAATCACGCCGTACACTAATTTGCATACTTCTTCTCACTTCATTTAATGCCACGCGAAAACAGCAAGAACTTTCTTGTTTACCTTATAGATTCGCGAGTAAAAATGTATTATAACATTTCTCACGTATAATTCATTTTCAAGTTTCGTTTTCATTTAGCATGTGGTTTCTCAGATGAAATTCCATATCTTAGTTACTATATAAAATAAAATTAATGACGAATCACTACCAACTTAAAACGAAGTTTCTGCTGAAATTTTAATTTTTTCAGCCGTAATTTTCTATGTCAATACTGCAGTAATGTTTATGCCAATGAGATATTTTTCTGGAAGTTAAGCTTTCAATTTTATTGCCTAATTTAATGACTTCTCTCTTACTTCAATACCTCTCTGCACATTATACAATTTAACCTGTGAAAGAGATAGCACATTCTGTCATGAAGCCTATAAGAAGAATATGTATGTCCTTCTTAAATGGCCTGCATGTAATGTTTTAGAAGTTGTGATATCCATGTACAGAAGGGATGTCGGAAAAAATTGCATATTGTAAAGGCAATTAAATTAATTCACAGGTACAAAAAAGAGATCATAACACAATAAGTAAGCAAAACTTAATTAAATCCCCTAATTTCTCATCAGGAATTTATATAAATAACTTTAGTAATATCTTTTTACTATTTATAATAGATCTTTTGGATGATGTGCATTATTTACTATTTATTGCCGTTAGTTTAAAATTTTTACATTAAATATTTAAATTTTTATAAGTAAATATTTTATAAAATAAGATAATGTGCAGTTTATTTAAAGTCATTTTCATTCTTTTTTAAAGTTTGAAAAAAACTTAACTTATTTTTAAAATGGGTAATTTAACCATCGTTTTGCAACTTATTTTTTTAAATTCTATGAATTTTTATGCGTTTTAAAAAAGAAACCCAAACAACTACAAAGAATTTTGAATAAAAATCGAATTTCAAAATAAGGTAAATTACTTATTTACGTTTATGTAATGATGTCGTAAGAATTGTCCTTGTCTAATGAAGAATAAATGGTTTCCAATAAATAAAAAATAACCATGACACATTTAGAATTAATGTCTTTCCATATTTATTGTTTCTTCATTTATTTTAAAAACTGTGTATGTATATAAATTCATTATTGTTTCTAATAGTTTTTACCACTCCGAGAATAGATAACACAAATAAAAGAATAAACTAATTGAGTAATGATTTACTCGCAACGAATTACAGTTTTCTATAGACTTCTGTGTTGAATATCATTTCTTGTGCTGATAGAAAACTTGAGGAATATAATATTGTTTATTTGATTTAAATCATTGTCATTACACAATTTATAGTATTTGCTTTAAATTTATGTGTCACATTTTTCTTCGTTTAAAGTAAAACTGATTCGGTTTCCAAAACTAAGCAATAAATTGAAAAATCTAGATAAATCAGTTAAGATTATTTGAAACGTTTGAAATTTCGGTATGATGAATGCGTTACGACGAAACATTGAGTAGCATTGTGTTAAAAGAGTGGCGTAGATATCTCTTTATGCAACTGTAGTGCTATTTAAAGTCAAATGATACAAGGAATCCTTTAAGTTTACTGTGATGAACAAGTAAAATCATCACAATCAAATGTTAAAAAATAAAATTAATTTAATTGATAATATAAAATAAATTTTGCACCAGTCTGGTAACATTTGTCATTAGACTGGTGCAGGGCCACTAAAATGCAAGTGACAGAGTGAAGGTTATATCAGACTATCGACTGCACCATTCGTATATGGCTATGATTCTGAATTCAAACTAGTGGTTTAACCTCTCAAGGAGTTGCTGATGGCAGACTTTTTGAAGTCAAAGGCTATTTGAGCCTTAGTGAACTTGCTGATTTGTACAAGTATACTTGAGCAATTAGCAATTTAGCTTGAAATTTATTCATATTTATGGTACACAAGTGTACACTGATACTTCCCTGTACCTAACCCAAAGTTGGCCACTTGCATGCAGTCAAGGGAAACTTCCGAGAGGGAGTTTTCATTTTTAAAGACAGGAACTAAGCAGAAGATTTCCTAACACTTAACCTGCAACCCCATAGGTATTATTATATTTAAAGGATAATCATGATCTATTGAACATCTTCTAGCTACTTTTGGTAAACACGAGGGATTTGGGGGGAAATGGGGACTAGAACCATCTCATAATGAGAACGACACCCTAATCAATCAGGCCATGGATGCCTCATTTATGATACGCAGGAAAGAAAGTATCAGACTAGATTCTGCAATAAAATTATCTGTAATTTTTTGCGTTATTGGCATCATGTTCTCCATCATGCAAGGGAGTGCTTGAATGGAGCTTATAAATATGTAAGGTGAAACTGAAAAACCACCTGGTATTTAATTCATATTATCGTTTTACTTGATGGAGAATGTGTATAGTTATGGAGTGAATCAAATATCTGATACTTCTGTATGAAAGGGATACGTAGGCAAGAGGTAGTTTCCTTGTATACAAAAGATTATCTTTATTATATGTCTTGTCTCAACACTTATAAAGAAAACTTGTCTTAATACGCATATGCATGACGATGGAACCGTTTGCATGGAATTGCGATTGAGGTAATATGATTTCGTAAACAAGCATTGATCATTCTTACACATCTTGCACACGTGTGCAGAAGAAAAACTTTTAACACAATAAATTGACTAGCATTTTTCACGACCTTCATCTCAATGAGAATATTTTAATGAATTTCTCGGGAAGTGAATTACTATTCTGCAGCTAGCTTTCTAAAATTCAAATAGTGAGACAGATAATGTAAATTAAAAACTGTAAATAAACTTCCAAGTTTCCTCTGATTCACGTGCATAATTTGTCGTGAAGGGATCGACACCTAAGCTGTCAATATCTTCTCTATGGAACAACAACAAAAAGTACTGACCATAATGGAACATTTAGTTTCCATAAGCTCTCTCATCATGATGATCATCAGTTGGGTTAGATTTGGAACTCGCAATCATGCAAACGACCTCTTTACCACGGGGACTCACTGACCATGGTAAAGAGGTCGTTTGCATTCTCATACAGCCAGTGTAGATACGGTACTAAAATAGCAATTATTATAAAATGACGTATTTTTGGTAAAAATAATCGTTTTCATTGGTAATACTCGATTTTGTTGTAAGATTCATCAGTTTGTTCAAGGTTAAACATGATTGAGTCTTATGTCACAATGTCTAAAATAAGAATAGCTAGCTCAAGGTTAAACATGCGTCCCTCTATTGACTTTTTTACTAACCTTAATTGTAATTAAGATTGTTAACAATAAACCCACATAGAACACATTCCAAGGGTAACGTTTTTCATGTTTTATTAACTTAATAAAACTGTGATACAAATAAAAAAATCTATCTATTAGCAACCGGAACTAATATGGAAATAGATTATTCTATTCAATCTGAAGGCCGCTCAAGGTAAAGCACTCTTACAGCTGCTTGTACTTCCGAATACAATAAACGTTAGTAGTTCGAATGAAATGCAATATTTCTGGAAAGAACGTAAATTTATTCAATAGATCTATAAAAACGGTCTAGAATTTCTTCTGCAAGGTGAATAAACTAAGAATCCCTTTATATGAACTCTTTTTTTTTTTTTTTTTGTTAAAACTTAATATGATATTCTTCTACATAATGTTTGCAAACTTTGCTGATATATGATTTCTGGAGAATAAGGAATAGGTACGAAAAAATATTCACGTGATCCAAGATACCCTTAGCTATGTAATGTCTTCAAAACTTGAAAACATTTTGTAACACTTCATAGTGGTTACAATAATATCTGTACCTATAAATTTTATAAATTCAATTTATACAATATTAAATGTTTATTACGTAAGTGTCAGTTGTCAATGGCATTCTGGGAAACAATCACAGGAGTGAAAAAAATACTGTTATACTGTTAAAAGTATGAAAGGAATGACATAGGCCATCTATCTGCTGTATTTATTAGTGTGGATGCTTGAGAGTGTTCTGTATGTTTCAGGTTTTCTCTTTTATAATTTTTTCTTATAAATTTGTTGTCAGACTAAAATTTATGAACATCCTTATAGAATAGTAGAAAAATGGCATGTGTGTGTGTTAGTTTTTCCAGAAAAAATTTTCTTTTAGGATATTGAAATTTGAAAGTAAATCACTTATCTATTCTACATCAAAGGATTTAGCTATAAATTTTTGAAGAAATTGACTGTTGTGACAAGATAAGGAAAGATTTTCCATCAGTCGCAGGAAGAATTTCACGTAAGTCACGTTGATTTAACCAAAGACTGTTACATTGAAATTGCTTATGCAGGTGAAATACTCCTTTAAATCCGATGTCTCTCGACTGGTGCGTGGCCATGAGAAGAGGAAGAGTTAGTTTAGGACTCTACCTCGTTACATGACCTTTTCAAAATCTTACCTTTAGTGTAAAGGACAGCGATAGACAGCAGAAACGTATCGTATTAATCAAACGTAATGTCTTATACTATCATGAAGTCTAATCGGTAGATAATTAGTTAGTTCTCTGCTTTTTGAACCCATAGTTTAGGAGTTTGATTCCCATCTCAGGTTTTGGATGTTTATAGAGATTACAAATCCAGCTTAAATTGTAGCTGTTAGTCTAATTAGCTCCCCTCTGGCAAAAGTGCTCGCTGACATTTATTTCATTGAAAATATTAAAATTTATAATTAGTAGGATAAGTTCACCGTGGTTTTGTGATAGTAAAGCATTTTGTGTATCAGAAGGTTCCCTGTTCGATACCATCCACTGTTGAGCAACAGAAAATGAGTATTATGCATTTGAAATATTAATTCTATACACATTATTGCACATTATTACAATTCGATGCTTGGAAGTGTTTCTTGTTTCTTCTCTTACAACAGCATGTCAATAACGTCTACTATCTATAAGAAATCATTCCAAGTGTATGCAGTGAATATTCTAAAGCTTGTAAGGCATTCAACCATCCGTGAAGCGGTTTCAAAAGATTAAGATTAGAAATCAATTGATAAGATGATCAGATTCATTCATTCGAAGACAATAATTAATACATGTGTGATATAATAATTATTGTGACTGTAAAAATTATTACGTTATAGGTTAGTTCGCACTCTTAAATATATATCGTATCATAATATGTTTAAAGAAATCAAAAGATGTTAGATTAGGTTTTTACAAATATATTAGACACTATAAGACATTAAATGGAGAGAAGGAGAAATACATATTGATACCGTTTGAATTTTTTTTTTTTGTACTGAAAAACATCATAAAAAATTTAATCTAAGAAAATTCAATAAATTGTAACACTAAATGATGAAATATATTTTAAAAAATAACTTCTTAGGTGTAAATTTATATTCAGTTTCAATTAAATTTTCACCCGAAGAGATTTTACACCCCATATCGAATAAATGACAGCTACTGTACAGCCACACACACACACAGATATATATATATATATATTTCCTAATCTTACATAGATAGTTGTTGTTACATCATGATATTCCCTTGTACCCACAGTTGGTTTCTATGGAAATCTTTTCAATAATATTAATGCAGAAGAGAATTACTGAGGGCTTGGACTGATTCCGTAATAGCTTATTCGGGAGAGCGTCGTTCTCGCAATCCAAAGGAAGTGAGTTCGGTCCTGGGACTGGCTAAAGACAATCCTGTTCATTAATGGCTATTGAAGAATGTTAAATATGTCGACGCTGGAAAGTTCCCCATCCAAATCAATATATCTGTGTTGGCACACCAAGGCTTGGGATCTTTTACTTAATCTCTGCTTCGAAAATAGAAAATACAAGACTAGCTTGTAGTGCTGCCTTCTAGTGTCATATGAACGAGAGGGAAATAAATTCTTCACACTTGACAGGTGACACGAGAGAGCTTATAGTGCTGCCATTCAATGTCATCTGGACGAGGAGAAATTAACTCTTCAGAATTGGAAAGGAGCTGTACTCTTTGTCAGGTGCAGTAAATGCTAGGATTGAACGTGACTGGGTTTAGAGTTAATACAAATTGCTAAATAAATAGTAGCAAAGGTGCTTTATTCCCCAAACACCTATGTATTAAGATAATACAAATGGACTAATTTAGAAATAGAAGAACCCTCAATTGCTAATCTTCCGACCCCGGAGTTACCTTTTTAATAAAAGTACTTTGCAAATACGACCTGTTAAATGTGCTAAAGCAGCCTTTTGCAAATACGATGAAACTGCGATTAAGCCGAGTTTCTAACTCACTAAATTGCGGAAATAAGAGCAATGCTTTTTATCAACTAGGTTATATCACAGCCTCATCTTCATTAATAGTGTCACATGTTTATGAATTAAAAAAATGGCAAAATTGGAAAACTCGCAAGTAGCAACCATGAGAGATGTCCATGTAGAGAGCAAAGCAAAAAAGAATGCTTATCTCTTGCAGCTGAGGAGGAGTTGAGATATATCTTAGAAGCTTCTACTACAAGTTGACAATGAATTTAATATTAAGGAATAGGGACTAAATTTTATTTTAAAAAATGTCTCGATTAGATTGAAGTAGCATTTATCTGTAAAAGATTATGATAAATATAAATATCCTAATAGAGATTGCTAATTATTTAGTATTTCCTAAAACAGCTATATATATATATATATATATATATATATATATATAACTGAGGTAAACTAATATACCGAGTGATTATAATAAATGTCCCATATACAGATATAACATGGAGTTAGATCCGGTGAACGTACTGGCCATGGATTAGAAAAGAACTGACTAATAGCACATTCCTTTGTGAAGTGTTGGAGCAATAAGACCTTCAAGGACTCATGAATACGTGTGGGTGCACCAATCTGCATGAAAATGGTCGATATAAAAACTCGCCTTTGCTATAGTTGTTTCACAACACACATCTGCAGCTTGCCATGGTACCGATAATCATAACGAAACATGCAGTACGTTCACCGATTCCTTCTAAAAAGAATTTCAAAACGATGACAGCTAAAGAGACATTCTGCTGAGGAAACTGACTACGAATGACAGGCGTTATGGCTTATCCCCATCCAAAAGCTCCTGGGTCTTGCATGGAAAGTTTTTCTTTTACAACTGAAGGCTTTTCTTGGTTTTGCATTTTATTACTCATAATTCTCTTCTGGATTGTTTCGCGTCGTTCATTCAGTCATTTTGGTCATTTATTGTATTGAATTTCTTGTTTTTCCCGAAAAGGTACTTTTCTGGTGGACATTTTTAAATTAATTTTTTGAAATTCCGTGAGTGCATTTTGTGTACAGCCCTCGTATAAAATTTCGTTGCATTTCGTTCAGCCGTTTGAGCTATAGGATGCAGTTTTTAGAGGAAGTTTAATTATTATAAACTATTATTATATTATATTTAATTATTATATAATTAAATATAATAACCCGCATAAATAAAATAAATTACTTTTTCTCTTAGAGCAAAATTGTTTTCACAGTTTAGTTCTAAGCTTTGAAAAAATGCTTTTTCAAACTGGAAAAAAATAAAGAAATATGAGAATTTCGTAGAAATTTTAGTTTGTGGGAAAGAATTATAATAATGAAGCGATCAATATGCCACTAGAGATTTTTTCTGCGTTTTAAGATATCCATTTTTTTAATTTGGAAATAAATATAATATATAATTTTTTAATGTGTAATATGTTTTTCCCCATTAATAAAAACATATTATTAAATTGTTATTTCTAACCTCACATCCTTTTTTCAATCTTTTCCTTGTTTCACATTTTCCCAATAAAAATGTTAGTTTAAATGGCAACGATCAGACTGTTTTGAATTCATGATGTTTTTCTATTCCCTTCGCTGACCCATTTTCATGACTCACGTAAACTGATCTTATTTTCAGAAAAAATCATTTTGTAGGAAATTATTTATGGCAAGTTATGTTCAATTCATAAAAAAATGCAAAAGAAATAAGTTGATACGTAAATATAGATGATGCATTGGTCTTTTCACCCACCAGTATTTTGCCATTGGCATAAACACCATGAAAATATGCAATGAAATATTTTATTTATTCGGAAAACAAATGCATATATCAGAATTCATAATGGTAAAATAAACAATTGTTTTGCTACTTCAGACTTTAAATAAAAGATTTTCAAATTTTAACAATACGAAAATTATTTCACTCTAAATCTTGCATGAAATATCTCTTTTCAAATTAATACTGAGATTTAACTTGAAAAAAGAAATAACGTTCTTTCAGCTAATAGTTTTTATTATTAAAAACTTCTGTGAAAATCTGGAAAATACAATTTACCTTAGCTTACTGTGTGAGAAAGTGAAATATTTTCCTAGAAATGTCTCTGTTTACTTATTTCTGTTCACCTTATTAATTTGTTTTTATTCACCCTACAAAAGTGGATAATGTAGGAATACAGAGTTTCAATGAAGCATTGTTCCCAGAAAATTTTTATTATAATAAGAACAATTTTGCAATGCACTAAATATGATGAACAATGTTTGAATTTGGTAAAATAATAAACACAATGAGACCATTATTTGAATAAGAATATTCGTAATATTTATTTCAATCATAATAAATGATATTCATGATAATATAGAAAAAGAAATTTTTAAATTCATACTTAATATGGAAATGATGTTTCTCTTTCAAAAATAAAATATTATTTTTCGCAATTGTTTATTATTATTTTCATGATTGACATTGTAAGAATAATGATAAGTAATTGCAGTAACCTTTATTTGCCTGGAATATTTTAAATCTACAGTATTATTGCTTTATCGTATTGCATTTTATTGTATATCATGTTATGTTATATACTATATGATAAGGCATATGTCGCTGAGTATTGCATTTTGCAAAGCAAATGATAATGCTGCAGATAGGACGCCTCCAACCAGTAGTCTCTAGTTATAATGAATAAAACAAAGATAAGATTACTCTTGAAATAATTAGTGCCAAAAATAAAAACGGAATCTTGAAGTTCTTATCTTCTTTTGTATCCTGAATCAACAAATCACATAAAAAAGAGAGACGCAAGACTTATGCAAATGGCGGATAATATAAGAAAGTATACTGACGTTGTAGAATGACCAAAAATCTTTATTGTATCAAATCATTTGAGTTATCTGAAAAATGACATCATACGATAGACGGCGCTGTCTGCAAGAGCGATGAAACTTACATTTTATTACATATTGCGTATGCTTGTATCATGCGTATTCCATTGAAAACTATATAGCGGTCTAGAGAGAAAATATGTTTTTGAGTTTCTTATTGAACACACATTACATTTACTGATGACGTATCATGTAAAGCTTAGGCCAAAATATAAAATATGTTGTATTTCTACATAATCACTTTTTAGTAACAGTTTGATTTGTTTTCCATTCGATTATCAATTTTTTTACGCTAGAAAAGAATGCAAAGTAATAATTACAGCTGTAGGAGATTTGTTTCTTTTTAATGTGTTCCCTGCTGCCTATTTCTTCTGACTGAAAAGCATTTAACACAGTCAATTGCTTCGTCCTTCTGAACCACTGTCAAGACACGAGGTTGAGAATCAAGCTGCTACCCACACATCACCCCACTTCCCACCAGGAAATTAAGACCTATTTTATATATGATGTCCTTGTTGAGCTGAGTGCATATATATATATATATATATATATATATATATATATATATATATATA
>JAPDSC010113544.1:192878-238079 GCA_026290005.1 Latrodectus geometricus
ATATATATATATATATATATATATATATATATATATATATATATATAAAATACGAATGTATAATAGGAAAGAACTTCTGCTATATGTTAATATTTCCTTACATAATATATAAAGAAAAATTAATACACAACAGAAGTTTTTTCGGCTCGAAGGAGAAGAAGCATTTCTGTGCCACAACTTGTTGCAGACTACTCTGTATATATGTATGTATATATTATTATTAACTGGTTAAGGGTAATATGTCTTATTCTAATTTTAGTGAACCAAGTTTTAATCGTAAATAAATTTACTCAAGAAAAAATATGATACAGTTCATAAATTTTTGAGGCAAATCACATATGTAGTTTATGGTTAGTTTCTTATGTTGCACAGTTAGCAAACCTGTGATTCATTCTTTCATTTATCAACTTTTAGAATAGCAGCTTGAGTTGAACACAACCGTTAATACAATGAGTTTTTATAAATTATCTAGGGTCACATTTTTTTAGCAGTAATTCTTTTCACCAAGAACTTTGGATTATTGTTTTGATGTATTCTTTTATGTATAGATATATTTTTCAAAATAGACATATTTCTTAAAAGAATAAGATAACCTACAAGTGAAAAAAATAAAGCAGAAGGGAAAAAAATAAAAAATTTCAAATAGCGCTTTCGTAGAAAATCCAATAATTTTTTTTTCATCACAATGCACTACATGATATAAATTGCTTAGTAATAAAACATTATTATAAAACTCGAGAACATCTACTTTAAAAAACAGATGTTACATCAACTGTGCTTAGAATCGAGCTTTGCACTTTCTATAGTCTTCATCCAAAACTTAAAGTAAAATTTGCTAAAATTTCTGCGAGGCTCTTTTGAATAAATATCAAGATTGCACTTCTGAAAGAACTCTTCATAGACACTTGACTTTTCCCCATGTTGCAAGGGAGGAAACTTGGAAAACTCCTTACTTGACGATGCGTTTGTGAAAAACTGAATGAGATACCTTTTCTTGTCAGGGAAGGTATCATTCAGTTTTTCCTGCGACAAAATGAGTCCTTCTGCACTTGCTCAAGTGCTTTATGCTGTGCGCTTAATTTTAAAGAGAGAAATTGAATTATGTATTGTGCCAAGGTTAAAAACTTACGCATTAATACAAAAATATCGATTTTCTTATATCCAGGGTGTAAAATAAATGGTTAACACTCAGACTTTCAATTTACATTTCGTAAGTTCGATACCCACCTCTGTCTTGAAAGTTTATAGTGGTTCGGAATGCAATTTAAATCATAATTTTTAGTCAAATCAGCCAACAAAAAGTGACACTAGAAGGATAAATTAACGAAAGATGTCTTTATCTTGAAATATTTTAATGTATATTTTTTCTGATTACAACTGCAATTTAAAAAGTAAGTTGTCTTATAGCTTATTTTCCATATATCTGATATGTATCAGATCAGTTTCAGAAGACTGTTGACCGATAAAAAAAAATCAGTAACAATAAAGGGATTGGATACTCCTCTCATGATACAACCCAGAATAGGATCCCCTCAAGCTAACATAGGGTTCAGCTAAGATAATAACAAATACAGTTATTAAGTTAAATATTGCTGTGATGAGGTCATAAAAATACAATTATTAAGCCAAGTATAGCTGTGGTAAGGCAATAACAAATATAATTAATAAAGTAAACACAAGTGAGTTTCGAAAATTTGTGGAGTCATGCAATCATTTCATGAATAATCTCGATAACTTTCTATAATTCTGTTTTATTATCCATTGCACTTTTTATTTGTGTAAAAGCGATTTCTTCGTGTGAACACCTTAAAAGGAAGACGTGGAGCTAATAACCCACATAATGGATGGCTGCAGGATTTAAAAACATAATCGACTTTAAAACAATCAGCCCGAATAAATAACAATGCAATCATTGGGAATAATCTCAGAGATCTCTGCATTCCATTAAAACTCTCAGAACTAGTCAAGCGGCAATTCCAGACTTTTTAAAAAAGTTTTCAGCCAATAAGCCCGGATTATTTTGTAGGTCTGCAGTGTTTGGCATTTCAGGCCACTGAATAAACATGACTGAAAAAATCCTGCTAATTGATATTTCTCTCTTTATCTTCGTATATCGTTTCTTTTGAATCTCACAAAAATGTTGTCGCAATGAATTGGAATTCCTGTTGCTGTGATGTAAAAGATTATTTTATTAATTTTCTAAAAACTTCTCATTTAGGATTTTAAAGTTTTGAATATACTGACTTTTTTTAAGAAATGCTTTACACTGATAAATGTTTTCACTTTGGAAATCTTAAATTGAATTCAGATTAAATCTATTTAAAATCCTTATGCTGTTTGTTTACCGAAACTTCATCCATGATTGAATGTACAACAGCGCTACTTAAACTGGAGTAAAGTTTGCATGAAATTTAGCTCTCTAAAAATAAATGCTACTACATTGAATCCCGGTGAGGTGTGGTAGCTCTCCCAAGACACAGGTCCAAGGTTTGATCCTCAGGCTGGACAATGTTTACCTCAGTCTTTCATTCCTTCAGTGAGTCCATAAAACTTAACACCAAAAATGATTAGGAACTTCACATTGAAGGCTTCTCGTTAGGATAATGATTACCACTTAACCGGGACGCATACTTCACATCCCTTCGAAACAAAAACGAATAATGAGGCTTTGGCCTCATGGGGGATGTCTCGTGCCACTGAGTTATTAGTTTAGTTATTTTAATAGAATGAATACACATTTTATAATTAATTTAATCTGTATAATGAACACTTATCAGAATTTCCTGTAAAGTTACTAATGCCGTGATATAATTAATTTAAACTAAGTAGTATTCTTTTTCGGAACAACTCTCGCTTCAAAAATGATATCGTATGGAATTTCGTTTTCTTAAAATTATTACCTATTACTTCTGAGTATCTACTGAGAGTATAGAAAAAATAATTAAATATAGTTTTCTTTCCAGATTTTATTTATTTAAAATAACAGCATTTTAATATTTTTTAATTTTTAAGAAAGTGTTATTTTCGCCCATGGCTGTGTGTGTTCTTTAAAATGTGAAGCCGATAAGAAATGCATTAAGAGACAGGTGAATTCCAACTTAAATATTTAATTATTTCATAGCTAAGAAGAATAATAGGCAGGCGTTGCACGTCTCATTTGACTGCTTTTTAGATGATCCACACACGAGATCGCATTCTTGGTGCAAAACAACATTTTGAACAGAGCTTATGAAATGGTAAGTAGGTTCATTTTTCCGAATCGCAACTTTTCTCTAGCAATCAATTTTCCTTTGGAAACTCTTGCCCATGAAAGCTGCTGGTTGGTACCGCCAATTCTTCCATAAGAGAATTAATTATATTAGTCGATCATTAAATAAAAATTAATATATTTGGTATGAAACTGATTAATTAAAAGATTAGTTTTCTTAAGTGTTGGCGCTTGCGCTTTCATAACTAAACATTTTTTTTTTGGTCGAGTGTCAGCCAGGCTGGCAGTATGGGTGTGCTGATCCACTCTTTCAAACTGAACCGCAAGTGGGTGTGGAGTCTGACTTCCTCAGTACACACATGCCATAGGAACCCGTTTATAGGGTAGGCAACCATTAACAACCCATTCATACAAGGAAAGGACAAAGACAGGAGAGAGAGAAAGAGAAAGTACATCCATGCCCCGACTGGAATTCGAACCCAGACCTCCCTATCCGCAGTCAGGAATGCTGACCACTAGACAGAGTAGGTGGCAACTAAACATATTAAATGTATGAATTGAATATTTTTTTATTCCTCAAATTAATTTATATATTATCCAAAGTAATCAACAAATCCGAGATTCTGTCATTAACAAATCTTATTCTTCTCAATGATTTGAAATATTACACGTCACTTATAGTCTTATAATAAACAAAGACTTTAATCTCGCCTCTAGAAGGTTACATTCTCGATACCTGAACACAAGCTGAAGACCATCGTGTTGAGAAGGAATATGAAAGATACAATTTCTTAGTTACAATATCTCTATATTAGTATAAAAATGAAGTTTGGACACCCCATAAAGATAACGATCTTTACGTGGTGTCTAAACTTCTGTCATACAGTGTCTATTTTACTGTCTCTCGTATATCATAGCTTTCATGAAAGACTTTTTATAGATAGTGAGCCGTATTGACGTGACGCAAGGGAGGAAAACAGAAAAACTCCCAAGCACCAATCCTAAGTGTTGTAATGCAGAAGGCAAATATGAGACATCTATCTCACGTTGTTCAATATCGGCTGGAATTGAACTCGGAATCTTATACTTTGAAGAACGGTTTCCTTTCACTGTATGACGATAAGCCCGAAGAAGGAGGTTGAAAACACACCTTGTCTCTCGGTTGTTCCTCGTAATTATTGGCGGTTGGTTGTGTTTAGGAATTCGGTCATCTGGATTCAAGCAGCCGAGAGTAATCGCAATAACAGATTTGATTACACAAAGCTCTTATTATTTAAATAGAAATTAAAGATTTTATTTGGATTTTAATTTGAACTATTCTTTCTTCTATAAAAACAGACTTTGTCAAAAATGATATTCCAGGCATGATTGAAAAACTTGTGGTTTCGTGTGTTTCGGAGTCATTCCGGAA
Source organism: Latrodectus geometricus (assembly GCA_026290005.1). Classification (NCBI taxonomy): domain Eukaryota; kingdom Metazoa; phylum Arthropoda; class Arachnida; order Araneae; family Theridiidae; genus Latrodectus; species Latrodectus geometricus. The sequence continues at coordinate 197,498 of JAPDSC010113544.1, forward strand.
ACTGCAACTGTGACCCAATCAATGGAGAGAGATCATCGCTTCTGTTCATAATCAGGACTTTTCTTGAGATTGTTTTCTTCCAGGCTGCGTGGACAGACGGCGGAAGCCCACCCACGTGATCGCGTTCAATGAGCGAAAATGTTTTCATTTCTACTCGCGTGACTGAAATATCTATCAAGAATTGTTTTATTTGAGAGGCAATCGGAAGAGCTGGATCACACAAACTTTCTGAAAAAGAAAGAATTGTCTGTGTGTATTGCGAGAAACAGCATCAAACTTTGTTCCAAGCAAATGTTGAATTTATCAAGAAGATTCCAGACAAATATTTAAAACCACAACAAAATTTCTCTTATAGTAAAAATACATTTTAGTTCTATTTATAATTTAATTTATTTGTTGTTTGTTATAGATCGCTATTTCAGAGTAAACTGGCAAAATTATTAAAAATTCCATAGTTTATCCAGAAATTAGAAGTTCTAAAAATTAATATTCCAAAAGTTGCCAATTTATACTTTTAACACTGCATTCTGACCTGCCTAATTGTTTAAGGCTTCGATAAGCATTTTATTTCCCATCTCTTAACTGCTTTCAGGAAATACTTTCATAAACAGGATGACGTAGTTATGTGTTGCAAAGGGGGAAACTCGGAAAATTCCCAAACACCTAGCCGACCGATGTGTGTGAGAAAGGTATTCATCTCCCACTGTCCAACAACTGGAATAGAACTCGAAACCTTAGCGATTTTAAGACCTGTGTCCTATTCATTAGGCCACGATTAACACGAAACTTTCTCTTTTTTTATTATTCACCATTTATTACAACTAGCTAATTAAGAGTGATTCAATTACTGCTCCCTATTTTTGCCAACTGAGAAACTGCTTCACCCAACCTAATATCATTTAAAAGAGCGATGAAGTAGCGAAGTCTACCTGTGAGCCAGCAATCTCCTCTCCACACCACATCAGCTCCATGTAGAACTTCTAGCGTGTACAGATTAGCTTTAGGGGGAGATTCAAAACAATTTACAAAATCATAATGCATTTAATTATATATTTTCTGTTTATTTGCACACCTTATTTTAATTATTTTTATTTTATTTAAAATAGTGGTAACTTACATAATAGAAATTTGTTTCAGAGTACTTATTTCTCCTAACTGTTGACAAAAGTCCATCCACCTTCCTTATTGGTCCAATTTCACTTGCCAGGGTGAGTTGACACCTCACTCTCTACTTTGTTAAACTTTATGAAATATTTAATCTTCATAAACTACATTTCAGCACCATGATTTTATAGATTTTTTTTCACATGACTATTTTGATTGTCTGGCATAACCATTTATATAAACAAGGCTGTTTATATTAACTCTGTATTACACTAAAGCAAAATAATTCTTATTTTTTTTAATTTTAAACTTTGAATTTTTTTACAAAAAAAAAAAAAACACTGCATAGGCATAAATGGCAAACTAATATTAAAATGATTTAAATATATTTCTGTTTTAACTCCTTAAGTGAACCTAAACACACCGTTTTCTTTTTGTTCCCTGATGAATTCTTTACTTACAGAGGCTCCCCCCCCCTCCCAAAAGTTCCTATTGACTGCATCATGCAAACGATCTGGTCGCATTCCAAAACAATGTAATCAGAGATTAGAATTAGGTTAGTAACACGTCTATTCCAAGAATAGACGTAAATAGTTTACACTCCCCGCTCCATTGATCCATTGATTCAATAATTGATTCATCTTTATTGATGGCATGTCAAGAAGAAACACTTTTTGTGGATCTTTAAGACAATACAAACGAGTGAAGGGAGAACTCTAGCGGAAAGGCCCTAAATAGAATACTTTTCTGGTGATGGATGGCACTGTCGAAAGCACAGCCATGCAAAAATTTTGTATCGAATGATAACAACAAAAGAGGAGAGAAAAAAAGAGCACCTCAAACGGAAATACGCACTTTTTTTATCTTTGGAAATAGCTCTAAAAGACGGAGTGCATCTTAAAAGCCGATACTTAGTGTTAGACTATTCATTTCTGGAAATATCCGCTGTACAAAAATAGTACAGTTACGAAAATTCCAGTGTACGCCTATAAGCTGACATTTTGGCATTGAGGATCACAGCTAGGTTCATTTAAACTTTCCAATTTTCGTAAACGACTTTTACAAGTGTGAAATTTTTGCAATTAATTTTTTTATAATTTTCGACCGGAGACAATGATTGAATCCTTTGAGTCTGAATACCTTTTTTATAACAATTTTAAACAAAATATTAATAAAATGTTTTTCTGTTTATTATTATGTTTTTCAATTTTCCTACTAATGTCAGTTAGAATTTTGTCAATATCACAACTAGATCTGAAATTATGTCACCTTAAAGAAACCAGATGTTCAGTTTTAAAAATCAGAACTGGTGTAAAAATTAAGTTTTTGTACTTAGTTTTGGATTCAACTCATTTCTAATTCACCAAAACTGATTATTTATAACATAAAATAATTATTATGATATTTTAAAAACTTTCTGGTCAGATGTTTATGGCGATAATATTATTTCTAAAATGAAATGGCTAAATTCAGAAACAAATGGGTTCAAACCTACGAAAATTAAAAAATAAAATACCAGGCTCTCAGGGAACAGAAAATTTACAAATTCCCTTATTGATCAAAATTATTTTGGAATTGTAAGCCACAGTAATTTTAGAAACAATGCAACAAAATGTTACTGCAGTACGCTTTCATTATGTATAAAAAAAAATTCATGCATGAACAGTGTTCCATTGGTGCAGATAACTAGCGAGTTTTATACAAAGGAAAACGTGTGATAAAAAAGAATGTTTGTTCAAAAAATACTGAACATTGTTAAGCCAGCTTACGTGACATTATGAGCATCTTGCAAAGTGACTTCATGGTAAGGCATAAAATGTTTATAAATCGTTCAATAGTGCTATTTGAAAGATAGTGATAAAAGACATCTTTGTGAGTTTAAAAATACTTAAAATTGAAGCGTATGATGCTATCATAGAATTTAATGTTTGGTTTCCGAATGTGTCTGAGTACTTGAAAATGTTGGCAAATAGACAGCTGCGGATTATCACATTTTGGTTAAGTATCGCATCGCTGATATATACAAAATCCCACTGGTACAGCAAAAAATTGTAGAAAAGTTCATGGCGTGAAATATTTCTAGAAAGAAGAATCTTACTTCTTAAGAAAGTTAAGATAGCTGTACATATAAAGCAGACGAATTTTAAGTTTCCATGATTATTAAAAATGAAAATAATTTCTAAATAGTGCTATTTTCCTTGTTTTCTCAAAATGAAATTTTGTGATATTTATCTGATCGCAAAATATGATAACTGATAAAGTTATCGCTTAATTTATTTAAAATTTGCTGTTCGTGTTATTTAGGCATAATTTTAGGGTATAGACTGCACTTAAATGAATAAACCATTTTCATAAATTTTAAAAAGGGTCTTTTTTAAAAAATATTGACTGTTTTTCAGTTTTTAATGAAAATTTGATAAAAGTTGACACTACAGAATTAAAAATCAAAACTTTGACTATTCCAAAGTCTATTCCGAAAATGATTCATTTTGGTAAGCACAATATCTGTATAACTGTACTTAATAGATTTTTCATTGTGATGGTTTATGTAATTAATGGGTTTTTTTACAATTTTTCTCATAAAATTCCCTATTAAAGAGAGAAAAGAAATATTCAATTCCATCTTTTCAGTTTATACTTTTTATACATTAATTTGTATTACAATGTATAAAAAGTATAAAAGCATTTTAAATTCAGTTTTGAAAATTTTTGCCTTCAAAGATATGTTGTTCTTGATTCAAAAATATAAATATCAAGTTTTATAAAATAATGATTTCCATCAATCATTTGAATTAATAACTTTTTATTAATTATCGCTTTCTACTTTTATTAATAAACGCTTTCTTCATCTCTTTAAAAAAACTCGTCTCATTGAGTCTTGAATGTTTTCACTTCCTGAAGACTTCTGGATGAGCATTTGAATCATTTAAGAGTTGTGGTAAACTGACTCGAATGTCGGCACTGCATATTTGATTTCGACGTAAGCACTAGGACCACCCGTCCTGTCCAGGATGTCCAGAGTCTCGTTGATGACTTCGGTAAGACCACGCCGCTTCTGTCCATAATGTATCTCGCCCCTCTTGTATGGACACCGTTTCGTCTTGTACTTGGTGAAGAACGGCACCAGGAGATCCTTGTAATATCTGCAAACACAAATTTGTTTGCAGACCTTATTAGTTTCTCATGGAAAATATTGAAAATAAAATATTTTTAATTTATTTTTTCTTAATATATTCTTTATTTTCAAATAATTAGCTTATTCAACTTATAAAAGTGTTTCACTCTTTCAACTGTTGTACATTTATTCTCCTAAAAACCTAGCTCTATTATTCTCAAAAATACAAAACCTGTCTCAATTCAAGGAAAATGAGCTTTAACTATGAATTTTCCCAATGATTCGATTTGTTACCTTGCGTTTATACTTGCACCGATAAGTACCCGTGGATTCGTAAACTACTAAATGCATCTATGTGCAACATGGAAGTCCAAACTCAAGGACTGTTGAATAGAAGACCAGAGCACTGACTTTGCAACTGCAATTTGCTTTTTCTCCTTCCAACCGACACATATTTAATTTTACAATTCAAAATAATGTATGGATCTTCTGTTTCTTAGAATGAAAACTTTTTCTCCACATATTGAGACCAAACCAACCAATAGAGAGAATGACAAAACTAGCAAGGGAAAACTCAGCTTGCTTATGAGGTTTCCTGTGGTTCGGTGTCATTTAGCTTGAGGATCATGGTGTGGAGCAGAGGACCCCAGCTCGCGTGTCGCTGTGGGGACTTGATCAAGGGTGGAAATGAAAGCCTCAATCCATAGAAATAAAAAGTCAAAAACATCACCGGAAACAAACTTGACCGTCCCGACATTCAGTAATAACAAACATTTTTTGTAAGCATACCTAAAATATAAGCATTCAAAGTAATCCCTTGATATTTTGTGCCAGAAACATTGAAGCTAAATTTTACTAAATTACAATGAAAACAAACTAGTAAGTAACAATTTAGCGATGAGTTCATTTGTGAAATACTTTTGAGATTATTTTTAAAAATCCTAAAAAACTGCCCTCAGTACTACCGCTACACACATAATAAGGGTTATTTTAAGTTTAAAGTATTTCTTAAAAGTGTTCATTCTAAATCAGAAAGGCCGACAGAATATATTTTAAGTAATGTAATAGGAATATATGTTTTTACAGATTACATGGTAACGTTGTTTTGATAAGGTATAAAAATATTCAGTTATACTAATCATACATTACAGTGGTGCTCAAGAATTCGATTTGGATGATTTACTACAAAACTTGATAAAAAAAAATAAATAAAGAAAAAACTATTTTGTATAAGCATTCCATTATAATTCTCGCTTACCTGATGAGAGCCAGCCCTACCAGAGGGGTGGTGGTGGCCAGCTTTTGAATGACAACGCAAGCATTCATCATGACCTTGGGAATCTCCGTCATGAGAGCTTTCTTGATACCCAGGACCATCTCTGGCAGGACTCTGAGCGCCCTGTCACCGGCCTTTTCCAGTAACTCGATGGTCCCATCACGAGCCAGAATGTCGAAAGGGTACTGCGTCTCGTCCAGGGCGTCACAGAAGATGGGCAAGTAGTATTCGAAGTCAATATTTTCCAAATCCACCATCCACCAGAGGTCGTAGAGTCGAGCATTCCTAGCACATGAGAACATACGGGTATGAGAGTTTTGAGGAATCTGAGTAGAATATCGAATTTCGCTTAGAGGCCAAGTGTTAACAACTGGAGGATTTCTTTATAAATAGTGGACTATATTCACGCATTCTAAGGGATGAAACCGAAAAATCTCCCAATCATTAATCCTGATAAATGTCAGTATCAAGCCCAATACTTTCCACTAAGAAAAACACAGCTTAACCATTATACTACGTTGATTCCAGTATAATCTATTAGAAATGTTTCGGGTTTTTTTTCCCTCGAGACACGTGAATGCTGCTTAATGTCTAGAAATAATCTTCCCGGAATAAATTTCAAGCTAAAATTTCTATTCAGTTTAAGGCTACAAATTGAATGGAAAAGTAGGGTACACTTAGATGACTCGAAATCGAAATGTCCGATTGGAAACCCCTTCCTGATGTATTACAGTGTTAAAGAAAGAAACACTTGTTTTGAATGAATTCGTTTGGAAGCTTCTTTTTGCAAGCGGATACAGTTGTTTTAAGAGATCAGATTGCATAGATACAGACAAAGGGGACCGTGGTTATGTTTACACAGAACAAAATAAAGAGCATGAAATAGGAAAAGAAAATGCATTTATTACCTTTTTTGCTACTTTTCAGTTTCCGGGCAGCATGAAAAAAATAGTGAAAAAATCACCGGATAATTCAAAATTTCTGCATGTTTGAATACAAAACTGTGAGCATATTACGAAATATTACTCGGAATTTTATGCAAAATTCTTTTTTTACTACAGAATTCACGTATTTGTGAAATTCAGTTATTTTTTATCACTGATGTTAAAACTTGATGCTTACCACTTAATTTTTGGGCTCAAATTTCAATATTCCAAAGCTTGTAATTAGATTCATTATAAATCCATTACTTTATTGATGATTTGGAGAAAATAATTTTACCGAATGCTTTCCGAAAACGGAAAAGTTGCCTTTCTTTTATGGAAGCTGCTTCAAATCAATGAAAAATTTCCATAAAGTCTGAGGGAAATTTGTCCCCGAGAACCATTTGTTCATGTTATTCTTGGGTCACTCTCAGATTCTGGGTCGAAGATCATCTTTGCGGATGCACCATCACATTTCGAAACCAACATGACTGTAATAGCAGAAACTTTTCAATGTTTTATACTGCGTCAATAAATTATTTCCAAGCTATTTTGCAGCTTCTCTGCTAGATTGACCTGAAAACTCTTGTATGTTTTCAATGAATTCCATCGTATGTTGGGGTGTATGGCAACGAGATAGAAGCTGTACTCACCAAGAATGATTGTGATCTTCCGATAAACCATTAAAATGAGCTTACTCCCTCTGAAATCCACACCTTAAACAGACAACCATTGCTCTATGCATGGGGTTTTCCACCGGTTGACCACTGGTATGCTATCAAATGTCCTGGTCTGTCCCTGTCATGCAGTGGCCCCGGCCTCTTCAAATGACCATGGCGAGGTTTAGATGAGGCCATCTAGAAAATTTGAGATTCTTGAATGGAGAAAAGACTTTCTCTCCTTGTTCCTGTTCCCTCCCTGCTAGTCCTGCCCACTTTTTTAATTGTCTTGGCATCTTCTGGAGGCAGCTGTGAGATGGGCAGGATCTTGCGTGCCGGTGCCTATTGGACCTAGTGTAGGTTTTCCTACATCAGGGAGATAAGTTACAATAGCATAAAATATTTCCAGTCAAACATTCTTTTGTTATTACTATTTATCCAGTTGTAATGGTAATCCTCCTCTTCAGGAAGTTTGCAAGCCCTTATATGGGACATCTTGTATATTACACAATATTATGTTAATATTCATATTTATGAAATATTAGAATCAGTTTTTGGTTAATGATAGTAGATTAAATAAAACGAAGATGCTTAAAAACTTTCAATTTAAAACGAGGCAATACTTACAGTATGTAATTTAATAAACAAAAATGCATCAAGTCCAGTCCATGATTATGCTTCAGAGAACAAGTGTTAATAACCCTCAATAATATCAGTGATCTCAATGCATGTAAACATTGGCTATGTAATAATTTATGACGATTACAAAGCAAGAGTTTCTAGATTTGATCTGAGATTCAGTAATATAGAAACCGAAAGAGTTGCCTTACCGTCGGTAATCCATAACGACGGGCAGCAGGCCGTTTTTGTAAAGGCTCTTCATCTGAGAACATTGAGGAAAGCATACCATCTTTCTCCAAAAATTTTGATACATACTAAATCTGCCAAAAAAATTATTGTGCTTATCTGAATACTGTGTTTATGCGTGGAATTTCAACCCATTAAACTGATATTAGAATTCCCTACTTATGCCAGCATTTATTTTTTTATGATTTGTTTATACAGAAATAGATTATAGATTGCGTCAAGTCATTGCAATGGGTTCTTAGAAGCCTATTTCCAATTACAAGTGTCACTTAACTAGTCCATCACCTAACAACTTTGGATTGAGTTCAAGTAACAAGATCACTGTTCGTATGTTGACAATTTCCTTTCTAAACTTTCATACCACACAAATGGAAAATCCAATAAAATATAAATTTTTATAGCTTTCTCATCACGACTATTTCTGGTCAAATCAAGCATCGTATGCATGATTCTCCATTTATAATACACTTTTTCCCACCTAGATAACACGATCCTACATATTAGCATACTAAAAAAATATTCAAAGTTTAATTCACCTTCAAAATAAAATTTATTTTTCTAAAAGTAAGTCTTATTTCAACAGTTAAATATTGCTTTGCATGGTTTTTTTTTCTTGACGTTATTCACCAAATTTGCAACCTCGTTAGATGAACTTGGCTGAGAATTGGCCCTACTTATAGCCGAATGGTTAGTGCTCCTGCCTTCGGTTCAACAGTTCATGGGTTCGATTCCCACCTTGAGCTTGGATGTTAGTAGTGATTCGAAATTTAAACCATATGTCCCAGTTTCGTTTACAAAAAAGGACTATTGAGTGACAATTAATTTGTTTGTTAATTACTATTATCAATTAATTTGTTTGTCACTCAACAGTCCAAAACAGACAAATGCTTCATAATTTTAATTCAGATAAAATTATGAAGCGTTTGTCTGCAGTTTGGTCAACCAAAATTCTGGAATACAGTTTTCCATGAAGAAATTGAAAGTTCCACGTCTATTGTTTGCTGCTCAACAATGAATGAAATCAAATTCAATATTTTCTATTCCGAAAAGAAGAGCTGTAACAAAAAAATGGTCAGCCTATCATTTAAAATTAATTTTAGTTCCTTTGTGACTGTACCATATTTATTACAGGTTGAATTTTGTACTTCAAACGATTGGATCGCACCTCGTCATTAATTTTTCAGAATTTATATATATATATATATATGTGTGTGTGTGTGTGTGTGTGTGTGTGTGTGTATTATATTACATAAGTAGTATACTCCCATGGCCTATTTCCGTGGAAAAAATTATGTCGCCAAATATTACGTTTCAACACCAGATGTTATAATTTAGTGATTGCATTGCCTGATCAAATAAGCGCGTAAGCTCTTTCCCGTTTTATATTTCTCAGTTTTATCTCAAGCCAGTTTTAGAGATTTATTTCCTGTAATGTGTAATAAGTCTTAACTATTTTTTGCAGTATTATTAGACACTATTTAGACACTATTAGTATTTAAGACACTATTTAACTGCTCTTTTTTTATTTCACAATTTAAAAACTATCACACTTTGGACCTTTTAAAAAGTTATCATCGAAATCGCATTAAGAATTCGAAAATTTTTGGCATTCAGCCCCAACATTTGGGAAAATTTTTTTTCGCAAAAATAGTCGACGAGATAATACGTAAGGACCGATTTCTCATATATTTATTTTTCTTTCTGTTGCATAAGATAAACAAAGAAATAGTCTAATAAGCTCTTCTTGATTTTGCTAAAACATAGAAACTTAACTGCATTTAATGATGAATTTTCTCCTTTCTTTATAAATTTTGCATTAAGTATTTGTTTTTGTATTTCAAAGTTTTTTTTTTTCAATTTCGTCCTCATTCATTTATTTTCCATTCTCTTATTTTCTATTTTAATAAATTTGAAACTAACTATCAAAAATAATCAATAAGAGATCTTCGTTAAAACTTTCAATTTAATAAGTTTATTGATTGTTATATGATTGAGTTAAATTATTCCTTCCTTTTGATTTCATAAATTTGCTTATGAATTAATCTATTACTAAGCCCTTAACTTTATATTAATTATACTTATTACTCCTACTTAAAAATTTAATATTTACATAATAATTTGCATAATGTATTAATCGCTTTGAAAAATATTAGAGATACAAAATCGCTTAGAGTTTTACTATTTTGATAATAAATTATTTAATTTTATATTAAATACTAATTTTTTCAAATTCAATGAAAAATGTGGATAAAACATTTTTGTGTTAGAAATATATTTACTAATTTTTAAAATAGAACTTCCTCGAAAATTGTTTTTTTAATTTATGTTTTGGCTGATTTTGGCAGTATCAGGCATCTTCAATCGCTGTAAGGTGTGGTGGGTGCATTTTCTTTATTACTGTGCAATTAAAAACAAGCAGAATATGTTTCCATGCAAATACATGCTATAGTTTTTATCTATGTTAACCGAATATGATTACCAATGTATAATAATAGTGCGGTAAATGTTTTACAGTATTCGACGCTTAAAAATTTTTTATAAATTAATTTTGTTTGCAGTGACTACTGCTCAATTTTTTTCATTACTATTATTAAATAGCTTAAAATGTATGATTAGGTCATTTTTTAACACTGTTACATTCAAACTAAATCTATTCTTGCATCGATTTGACTTAGTTGCTCTGGATGTAACAATGTTAAAATTTTCCTATTTAATAACTAATTTAAGAGTAAGAGTACTTATATTTTCCTGTTTAATAACATAACAGTTAATGAATGTTAAAAGACTTATATTTTCCCATTTAGTAACTAACATGAGAGTTGGTGTCACAGATGGTTATTAAAATCAGTGAACTCGGGAAACATCCCATGTGGCATGGCTGACAATCATGACACACATGACAAGGATAAACATCTGCGCTCTCTCAGCAGAATATCCTATAAACAAAACAGTAAATGAGAGATGTTTTTATTTATTGTATATTAAATACCTCACCTCAAGACAATCGAAGAAAGATAAAATATCTCACAATTAGAATGTTCTGTGTAGACAGTTTTTTTCTTCTGTTCGTAATTTTCAAGTGTTATGTCATAACAGATGTCATTTCACACGACCTCCTTTCTGAAAACCAACACTCTCATTCTTCTAGGAGGTTCTTAAACGCTTACAAGGAATAAGAAAAACATTTTAATATAGATAATATATTTGATCTATTTTGCATATTCTCATTACTTAAGTTTTAATTGTATTCAAATGTTTTACAATATCTAACAAATATAATGTAAATAACTGTGTGAAAAAAATTACCTTAGTATTAAAATGAATAAGCAAACAATAATCAAAAATTTTAACGCTAAAAATTTTAAATTATTACGATAAAAGTAAAAAGCTATTCATTTAGTAAACATGTTCCCTAAAATATTGTTATGTAAGGTATAAGAACATAAATTTTAAATTCGTTAAAAATTGTTTTAAAAAAGCTAGTATTTTTATTTGTATTTCGTAAATATATAAATGACAGGAGATGGTTGTTTCTTTCTTCGGAATGCACACCTGTCGAGGTGGGGGCTTAAAAGTCTTGCAGGTTGAATTCCTTTCGATACATGAACACGGATTACTCTTTAGGAAAAATCCTCCCAGACGGTATTTAAGCGGTAGACATTAAAATGGATTTTATATATATATATATATAACAACCTTAGACAGTTAAGCAATCAACAAAGTGGTGTCAAAATATGCATAAAGGAAATTTTCAATATCAAAGTACTTTAGACAAAAATATCTTTGAGACCACATAAAGAATGGGAAGTATTTTCGGGAATATCAAAGAAACCACAGTAATGTTGTTAACAGAATTTTACAATACTCTCTTTATTGGTTACAAGTACTAAGGACCGAGCAATACATATTTGATTAATTTTCTAATAACTTAAGGCTAATGAAAGTCAATTATACCAAAAGCTACGTATTAAAGTGGATTCCGAACCACTACAAACATCAATGTCTAAATTTCCAATTGCATCGTATTGCCATACTGAACCAAAAGCCTAAGAACTAGACATTTGGGCACCAGCACTGATGTTATGCATTGGAAGGATAAACTGAACCATTTATAACCACTCGGTTGCTTATATAAGTACATTAATAACTTTTTAATTCTCTAAAGTACTTTTCTGGCTATTTTCTTCTTCAATACCCATCCATCTTTCTCGACAATATCAATCCGAGTGGAAAAATCGTAATTTTTTGCATGAAAAATCCCTTGTTGGATTATATTAAATATTAAAATTAGATAAATTAATGTACCAATCATTAACAATTTAAAATATATAGTAAGAAATTAAAAATATTTTATTCAACTGTTATAAGAACTTCAGTAGTATTTTGCTTCCTTTTCCTTATTTTTAGTTCTCTATTTAATTTTTATTATTTTCAATATATAATGCTTGTATACCAAATAAGTAAAAGTTTATGAAAAATTAGAAATTTGTGTGAAATATCATTAAATGAAAAAGTAAAATAATTTACAATTTTCAGTGAACGTCATTTTCATAAAGAAAAAGCTAATATTATTATTTTATTCCCTTTAATTCTTTATCTCTCCCTTATATTTTACTCTCTTTAATCTTTTTGAAATAAAAAATGTATAAAAAATCTCATGTCAGAATTCGTAACATTTGAATTCTCTAATCCCCGTAAATAACGTCTTAACAAAGCTGAGATAAGAAATTCTTCAAAGCAAAAATCTCCATTTCTTGAGAACTTTTCACATTTGAAGTTGCTTTTACCGACAAGGGGGCTAATCAATCCAGAGAAAAGCATTCATTCGAGCAGTCAACCCCGTGCACCCCTAGAGGTAGCGCGCCGCAGACGTGTGTGTGTAGTAATCAGAGCATGTCGGAGTCGCACACCGACGGCATGCAGCGAAGAGCTTACAAAAGAGGGAGCGAGGAAAGGCATACAATTCAGACGACAATAGAAGATCTCATGTGCTAATATCGCACTCTAATGAGTCGACCCTGCGACCCCTGGCGAGCGTAAAACAAAAGACTCCCTTGTGTACACAAACAAGAATCGTTCTACAGAACTAAAAATAGGTTTATAGTCTGCAATTGTTTCAGTGCCAATGCAGATGGAATACATTACTTGAATCGCAATCATTAAAGGAGAGCTGCAATTGCTCCATTCACCTACTGCTGCTGTTTCCGAGGAGGGCTGCTGGTTCACAAGGGCTCCTTTTTTCAGAGCAGGGTTTTAGAATTTTGTGTGAACGCTATAATCGGCAAGTGATGTTTTGTAAAATAAAAGGAAAAATTTTAGTTTATTCGAGTGCATTTAATTTTCTTTGTTGTTTCGTTACTGCATCTCTATAAATAGGTAATTAGAAATAAAGCAGAAAGGGGTTCCACTTAGGGAACCTTTTCCCCTTAAATTCTGAACTTTGATCTGATATCAGCAATGCTTAAGAGACTTCGATAAAAGGAGGAATAAAGATAAAATCTCAAACATTTTTCCTAACAAAAGACGTCATAATTTAAAGCCTGAAAAAGGGGAAGGTAAACCAAAGGATTTATTTTTAACCGGTGTTACTCAATAATCAAAACACATCCAAAATATATCTTTATGATGTTCATCTGAAGGAAATTGATGATATTCCAAACTAAGTAACGCGTTAAAAATGTTTTCATAACATTCCGAATTTTGTATTTGGTATGCTACAGCCAAATCTTGATTATGGAAAAAATAAATCAGCTAAGAATCTTATTGATTGACAAAATTTGTTCCTTAAATGCTTAAACAAATATTATTGCATTTATACTTTAAAACTACTCTAAATTTGAATATAAAACAAATATTGCCATTCGCAAAGCAAATATGTTAATTTACAAAAAGCACCTATTGGATGAATGCATCAATCATTCATAGGAATCTCTGCAGGGCAAGTATCCTTCGTATAATCTAATTCCAGACAGTGAATCTTTTGTAAATAACACCCACTGTACAGGAAAACATTTTATAGACAGTGAGTCATTTCGAAGGAAGAAACCTGGAAATCTCTTCTTTACTCAATTCCAAGAAATAGTCAACGGTCGTTAGCAGTGACAATGATAGAACTTTGATTTTACACTAAAAATGTGTAAAGGTGTGCATCACCATATTTTCCTGTATTGAACCCCCAATTGAGTTGTACCAGTTATATAGAAGCAGCCGCGTGGCAGTAGTCGTAATCCAATGGCAGGGACCAAGCCAAAGACATCCTCAATACTTGATCTACCCCCTCCCCCTATTCATTATTTTACTTGGAGTGCATTACATAATACAACTACGACCTATTAAATGTGCTCCAGCTACCTTTAATGAATAGGACGGATATTCAATTAAATCCTGATTCAAACTTTTTATTCTCCGATAGTGAAAGCGAGCCACCTTGGGCTTTCACTTAAAATGCACCTTCCTGTCCTCAGATTTTATGTCTCGTGAATCATAGTGCATACCTAAAGTCAGAAATTTATTCTAAGGCATTTAAACAATAGGTATTGGGCCATGTCTTAAGGGGAAGATATGATAAATTGTTACGCAAACACCTCAATAAGGACCTTAAGGAACTTTAATGAGCATAAGTTAAGTTCGATATGCCCATGCCAAGACAGTCTTTGGCCTTTATGACATGAGAACAGCGTCTTCCCCACAAATTTACCATGCAGCAGTAATTTTAATTGAGCCACATTTTAAATTTTAAAAAGACATGTCACGATGAAATCAAATAGGGCGAATTAGGAATATATTACCCTGGCAGGAAGAACATTTTTCTTTGCGAATATTAATGATTTTTGTCGGGGGAATAACGTAAGTAAATAAAATAACAAAAGATTAAAAGGAGACGGCGACTGTTATTTTTCCTTTTACAGTAAGAGGGAAATGAAGCGTGTTACATTCCAGATATTTCGGCGTAGCAAATATAGCCTCGAGCACATTCTTCAAACGGTGATGGAATATTTGTAATACTTTAAGTAACTCGTAAGATTACGCATTAACTCATTTGAATGCATTAATACTTTCCTTTTTTTTATAGTTTTATGAATAAGAAAGTAAAATCGAAAAATCGCGACTTTAATCACTACATCCATCTAGTCATATAAATTCGATAAGAGATTTGGTATAAACTGTAGCTCCAATTAGAAATATTTAAATTTGTCTTACTTATACCAACTCTATTACATTTATATTTATTTCCCCAGAACGGAAATGTTTTTAAAAATGTAAGAGGTTTGTATTTTCTAAAAACGTTTTTCTCAAAAAAATATATAAAAAGGATCTATTTATCATTATTATAGTTATTAAAAGAATCTTTTGTAATTTTAGGTAAAATAACTAGACATAAAAATTACTAGAATTATTCTTAATCGAGTATTTAATCCATTTAAGGATGCCTTTTATTTTTTATATTTTACTGATACCTTAATAATTTTCAATGAGCTTATTCGAAAGAAGTATGTGCTAAGCCAGCAGCCAAATGGTTAGTGCTCTGGTCTTCGGTTCAAGAGTTTCTGAATTCAAATCCCACCACATGGATATTTGATAATAATTCATACTCTACATTAAGGTGTAGGTCTCGGTCTAATTATCTCTAGTGTGAATCTTAGGAAAGGGGGAAATTTTAAGGATAGAATACTGGAACAAATTATCCAGGTTATAACGAACGTTTTATACCAAAAAGTTCTTAATAAAGTTTAAAAAAAACAAAAACAAAAAAAAAAAAAACATGAAAGCAGTATCTTTAGTACCCGTAATAATCACCACCCAAATCTATGATTTCTGTGCCAAAGTTTTAATAGTTTTTCAAAACCTTCGACTCAGAAACATAGTGGCCGAGATACCAAAAATTATCATCCTTATTATAGATATCCTTTGTGGAATCAATGATAGCACCAGCAAGAAATAACTGCAAGTGGAGAAAGATTTAAGGAGAGATGTGATGGATGTGGCGAAAGATCCCATTTGAATGCGTAGAGCCGTTGAATGCAGACACATGTGGTGATTTTGTATAATCTTGATGAAACAATTACTTGTTCCGAAACTCAATTCAAAGTGTGGATTTAATAGAGCGTCAACATGGATTAACATTCTGCTGTGCACTTTACTATCGGTAGTTTTACTTTTCCCAAATACTCTAATTAATATCCCGGCAATTCCATAGATACAAATCATGATCTTTCTGTTTGTCAAATTGGTAATTGCGATGCTACTAGTGATCTAACCGGGCGCATATTAACCTCTTTTTCTGCTTGTGTTGATTTAAATCCTCTTTTCATTACAAATAATGATCCTGTCCTGAAATTTATCCTGACGTTGATATTTGATCTGCAAGCCTAACACTTCTGGTCTGATCTGCTTCAGGCAGCTAATGCGGCAACCAGCATCGTCACATTTATGCTATGCATCTCGTGACTCATAAATTAACATCTATCTCCTTGGCTACCTCTCGAGAGGTTGAATACAGATTTTTTTCCATAAGTTCTTGCAGGCCTAATTCACCAATATCAGAAGGCTGCCCAAGGATTATCAGTAGGCTGTTTCTCGAATGTCGAAATCCTTGTCTTTGAACTTTTGGTACCAAACATTCCCAATGCCACATGATAAAGCATTAGTTTCTAAAACTGTCCATATATTGATTTGGCGTCATTCTATAATTGACTTATTTCAACACAACTGGAAGTAAATGGTGGCTCTAATATGGTAGAGTGAGTATTATATTCCAGACACTTTGTAAATAATAAGAATATTTTTTACAAATCTCACACACAACAGTGTTATAAAATAAGTCTCCTTCGTTTAAATATTAAAAATGTTTTGACACATTAATAACAAACATACCAATGTAAACTGCGTAGATAATATTGTTGTTGGCGAAAGACTTTCATTGGGACTCAATATTAAAACATTCAAGTGTGTTATAAAAGTCCCAAAAGAACAAACAATATAATGAGCTTCAATATATATATATATTCTTGTGTGCAAAACTTAAGCAACAAGTGATTTTTCAGCCATAACTCCGCGAGAAATTATCTGAGGGACATGGAATTCAGACATGAGACACATCATTTTGTACTTAGAGGATGATGAAAGCATAGTTGCACAAAAATGAATACAATGCATACAGTATGGAATCAAACTAAAATAGGCTTTATTGAACTCACAGTATCCCAGCTCAAGATCATCTGTCCAAGAGGAACAATAACAAACAGATGTTCCTTAGTATGGGATATGCCCTCCCTTTACTGCAATGGTTCCCCATACTCAGCACGAGATTGTCCAGCATTCTTGCGGTAAGAGTGCCCATTCCTCAATCAGCATCTGTTTCAGTTGCAGCGAGTTCCCCGGGTGATGCAATCGTGCCTCAATGCCTCTCCCAATAGAATCCCACACATGTTCTATGGGATTTAAATCAAAGGAGTACGCTGGCCAATCCTGCAGGCGAAACCCAAAACCAGTCAGCAAGTGCCATTTCTCAGCAACTGTGTACAGCAATGCGGCGACAAGCCAAGCTTCACGGTTTACTGTGGCCAGACGCCTTCACAAAGGTGGCAAATTCACCCACCGTCTCGAATGCTGAATTCCGTTAACAGCTCGTCATCGGCGGCACCGCTTAGAGTGGTGCAAAGAGCAAAAAAATTGGACATCTGATCAATGGAGTCGCGTCCTCTTCACAGGTGAGAGTCGTTTTAGTGCCACAAGCGATTCTCAACGCCTATTGATTTGGAGAGAGGTTGGGACACGGTTTCATCTCAGTAACATAACGAAAAGAGACCATTATGATATTCCTTGAGTTCTCGTCTTGGGAGGCATTAAACTGAAAGGACGGACTGAGCTCTACGTTTTCGATAGAGGTTCTGTAATTGGAGATCGCTATTGTCAGGAGGTTATCCTTCCCCAAGTGAGTCTGTTCCGAGGTGCTATTTGAGAAGATTTTATTTTTATGGATGACAATGCATGGCCACATTGGACTCATGCCGTTTAGTAGCTACTGGAAAGTGAAGACATAATCCGTATAGATTGGCCAGAGTACTCCTATGATTTAAATCCCATAGAACATTGTGGGATGCTATGGGGAGACGCATTGTGGTACGATTGCATCCCTCGGGGAACACGCAGCAACTGAAACAGATGCTGATTGAGGAATGGGCACTCCTACCGCAAGAACTGCTGGACAATCTGGTCATGAGTATGAGGAGACATTACGAAACAACCATTGCAGTAAAGGGAGGGTATATCCCATACTATGGAACATTGTTATTGTTCCTCTTGGACAGATGATCTTGAGCAGGGATACTGTGAGTTCAATAAAGCCTATTTTTGTTTGATTCCATACTGTATGCATTGTATTCATTTTTTACAACTATGTTTTTGTCATCTTTTAAGTACAAAATGATCTGTCTCATATCTGAATTTCATGTCCCTCAGATGATTTCTCCCGGATTTATGGCAAAAAAAAAGTTTTGCACACCAGTGTATATATATATATATATATATATATATATATAACCAAAAATGACGAATTTGTTAAGAAAAACAAGATGATCAATAAAAATTAAAATGAAAAAAAAAGCTTCATAAACAATGAAGTTTCAAACTGATTTTGGATGATATAACTTACTCGACATCTAAAATTTATATGTTATCTGTTCTTTACTATTATATAATACGTTTTTTTTATTTCTAATGTTGGGCACACTTGAGCAAGTAAGTACATTAGCCCATTTGCCGTAACAAGGCCGGAAACTGCTACTTCATTTTATCGTTACCCTGTGGGCACCTGTGTACCAACTCACGGAGTTACGAGTAGCATCGCCCCCGCCACACCACCACAAAACCGCTTATAGGGTGGGTCACATTCATCCATCATCTGAGGAAAGGACAAGAAACACAGAGAGACAGAAAGAGAAAGTACATCCATGACTAAGCCGGGATTCGAACCCAGGTCCTCCCCATCCAAGGTCAGCTACGCTAACCGCGAGACAGGTTGGGTGGCTTTATATAATAAGTAGTTGAAAAGAAATTAATGAGAAATAAATCAAATGTGTTCTACATGCGAACATTTTTCGATAAAATGTAATCAACAGAAAACTGCGAAGTTCTAAAAAAGGATAAATATTCATTAGATTTTGGAACATAAAACCAAAATTAAAAAATAATTTTCTACATTTCCTAAAAATTTTTGAAAAGTAAATTTCAGATTCTCTACTGCATTAAAAAACAAATATTTTAAGGTATTAAGTTAAAAAGAAACACAAAATGTTTAGGTGGCTTCTTAGTGAAAAGAGCCCAAAATAGTTTTCGAATATACAAAGGAAAATATTAATCAAAATATTTATGTGAGGTATTCAAAGAAATATTAGTTGCTTTTTATGTAGTAATCATGAGGATTTCTTTGCCATTTGAGTAATTCAGCAATAAGCATTTTTCCTTAAAGAGCAATAAATTCAGCGACCGAAAGTTTTATATATTTTAGGGGAATAACAAACCATTTTCTGTGGAATCTGTGGGTCACTGAAACATTTCTGCAAAATTAAATAAAAATTGAAAACATAAAGACAATGCTTAGTAAAATGAAAATTTTCTTTTTTACTTTACTAAATATTGTGTTTGTCTTCAATTTTTCTGAGTAAAATGAAAATTTTCTTTTTTACTTAGAAAAATTTAAAAGAAATCTAAAGACAAACAACTTTCAGCGAAAAAAGTAAGAAAAACTTTTTTAGTTTTTCGTACTTCTTTCATGATGCTACAGTATTTATTAGTTCTTTGAGTATATTTGACACACTATAGCATCATTTGCATTCCTTTGTCTAAAGTCTTAAGGCATGCTTTTCAAATAAATATGCCTTCGAAAAGTAAATAATTATACTTTTTAATTCACCATCTGTGAAGGCAAAATATTAAAAAACATGAAGCATTAAAAATTATAGCTTTAAAAAAGAAATTGTTAGAATCCTTACAGGAGAGTTATTTCTTTTGTAGCTAAATGATTAGCTCTTTTGCTTTCAACTCAACAATTCATGGATTCGAATCCCTAATTAGATTTGGGTGTTTGTAGTGATTCGAAATCCACTTTAAACCGTACTTTCTGGTCTAATTAGCCCTCATGTGCCAAGAACGAACATTGAGCAACTAGCAAATCCATGCATGGATTCAACAGTATGCGATAAATTTATGCGTGAAAAATGGATTCATAAAATGATGGGGGGATACATTCATGTACTTTGCATGGAAGACTAAATTTGATTGTACTCAAATTCACATGATAGATTTGAACTACCACTCGTTTTCCCTATTTGTAATTTAATTTTACATTTTACTGATAATAATTTCTTAATGCTTATTCACACGTAAATCGCATTCACTGAAATCGCCTTTATTCAAATAATAGTCTATTTGTCCCTATAATAGCTTTAAAAGATTTGAATTTGTTTCATACAGACAGCGCTTACCAAAGGCATTTTTAACAATGTTTCTGTTATCATACATATAATTAGTGAGACTTGACGGACAGTTGAAATGATGCTCCATCACTGTCATTACCAGTAATCCGGAAGTATAACTAAACAAAATGTGAATGATTACAATTGTGTCCTATGTTTCCTTTAATCCCGTCTCTTAGTAAAATGTTAATTTACTTCATAAAATACTCATTATATATATATATTACCATTTTGGGGCATTTTTATTTATTAAGATAAATTATGTGTGATGCATTTTTAATAATTTACATTGAACGTACATTAAGCACTTTTATTTTTACTGGCTGGTAAAGATATGACTGTCAGTCTCGGTTGAATTAAAAAATTAAAAATCTGTTTGACTTTAACATTTCAAAAAATACAAATGCATTTTTATTTGTTGTGGAATTACTACCGTTGTCATCTAATGTAATCATTCATGATGTATTTCTTCCAATTTTCTCAGTGTATCGCTTCTTTAGTTATTATCTAGGGACACGGTGGCCTGTTGGTTAAGACGTCGTCTTCGTTGTCCCAACTGAAGATCCATCATGGTCATGGGTAATATCTGGGGGCTTTGTAAAATACGTAGAATATCTTCTATGCCTCGCCCCAATGTGCCATCACTTTTCATTTATGCTTAGAAATGATAATCCAATCAGAAAAAGAAAAATTTGCGATGATACCGAATTTTCGATAACATTTAATTTCTGTAAATTTCCATAAGTTGGAGTTATACGATTTATATAGTTCTTCTTTCCTGGAGGAGTGTGGGAATATTACGTAGTTTTGGAATATTACACTTCATGGAATGCACATGCGTGAATGCTGATGATTCGGCTGCCATCAACAACCGCAGCTGAGTTTCTTAAGACTTTCCAATTTTTGTAAACGACTTAAGTGTGTGAAATTTCTACAGTACAATTTTGTTACATTTGTTGGCTAGTTTTGCCTGTAAAATGTCATCATCGGCATAGCCTGAGGTACATTTGATTATGTATGCTTAAGAAGGAGATCGGGCTACAGAAAGGCATTTTAGACCACCTCGAACAGAGAAAAATGAATCAAATTTAAGAGGATAAAGATAAAAAAAGCAACGCACTGTACACATAAACTAGGGGAATTATATACAAATGAAACAATGGTTAAATCATTAAAGCACTGTAGAATTTGTAATGCAGTGGATGGTACATACGACAGACAATCCGTTGTAAGAGGACTCAATTCCTGACTTAACAGAGATCTCAAGGAACTCTTCATTTTTTGTTCTAAAAATGAGTGTTTGGAATTTGACGAAGTAAATCAAAAGTTGTTTTTTTTTTTTTTCTCTCAGATATAGTAAATATTTGCAATCTATCTGTATTACGTCAGTTAGATTGCGAATATTAAACTATTTGCATGCAATACAAAGTATTACTTTAAAATCATACTATATATTTAAAGTTCTCCAAATTCATTAAAATATATGTATAGTATTAATATTATATACTTCAAATATGTATATAAAAAGGGGATGAGTCTTATAGGCCTGTGTCTTAAAACGCTGAAAATATTGCAATTTCCGATATTCATAAGTTGTAATCATTATATTAACATATAAAATATAAACGTCGTCATAATTTTTTTTATTCCAAATTGCAAAATAAAAATTTTAAGAATATTTATGAAACATCTATAAGGAAAATTCAAATCATCTGTGAAAACGTCACATTTCACTCTTCTAAAAGTTGGACAAGTAATTTTACTATTCCGCATGCTTAACACTATGGATTGTTCTTTTATAAGTGTCCCAATATCCTTAGGTATTTTTCAACAATTTCATTCATTGTAAGAAATCTTATGACTTTTCAAAACGTTGGCTTCTGACCTTGATACAAAGTTTCAGCTCTCAATAGAGTTTCTTGCTCTACTCGATCTAGACATTTTAGAATGGTCTATAAACTAGACAATTACTTAGTTGATGCGAATGAATGTCTGCAGAAAATTGTAAATGGCAATAAAAAGTGAAAATGTTATGTCATTAGAAGAGCAATAAATGATAAATACAAAGCTCACATTCATCTATGCACTCGAGTCTATTAAAAATTAATTTTATAAATGGGTTTATGTTAAAAATGATAAGTGTTATAGGGTGATAACATCATAGTTGTTTTTATGCGATAAATATGATTTATTATTATAATAAATTTTAGTATATTCCTTTACATTTAATAATATTTAAACTTAAATGATTTTCTCAAATTAGGTAAAAATAATTACGTTAATGAACAAGTTATTTGAGTTAGAGATTCAATATTCTATATGATTTTTTTTCACTTTAAAAGATATAATCTTCCGTTTTTAACTTTTTCCCAATATGTTTCTGGTTTTAAATAGTAAAACATTATTCAAGGCATAGTTTAAAATTAGGTGTGAATTGTTATATTTTTACGATATAAAAATTATTTTCATTACCAAAACGGTAAAAGATTTAAGAAAAAATTAACTAAAGAAAATTAATCCTGAAAATTCAAGAGAATAAAATAACACAACTTCATTCCCTTATTATTTGTTAATGTTTATATATTTAGATTTTCATGGTTCACAAATTTCAATATCCTATCAAGAAAAGTATCATTAACAATTTAGCAACATTTTTTATGTGTATCGAAGTATCAGTATTTAATTCTTATAAAATGTTTTGAATTGAATTGTTTGAGAAAATAAATCAAAATCTTATTGACATAGTTTATCCTAAAACTTGTTTGCGTTTCATTCTCTCATGATATTTTTCGACATGAACGCATACATCGAATACAATTTAATTTTCCTTAAAATGTGCTTCATAAATTTTCAAAAAATTTCACAAATTTGCATTTTACGGAAAATTTGATTTTTAAAAATGTTAGGGATAAATTTGACAAAACTACATATTTTAAAAATTTTTTTATAAAATTATAATGCTTAACAATTAGTAAAATGATTAAAACAAGCATCCTTTTATAGTAATTATTTATTTGATTAATTAATAACAATTAATTTGAATGACATGATTTTATGACACTGAAAAAGATGAGGAATTTATGATTGGCACTTTTACTAACTAATCCGCAAAATAATATTTGTTATTTTACGTATGAAGAAGGTTATTAATTGCCATTAGCCATCAAAAATGTGTTGTATTTTGAAAATAGCGTAGAAATTCCTAAAAATGATCCAATTTCTTTGTATCATGAAAGCATCTGCATTTATTTTTTTTTTAAACTACATTTTTTCCATCACGTAAAAGTGTTTCGGTTGGAACGCGTCCCACTTAAGCGCCGGATTATCTGCGGACTTTTTTCTTCGCTGGAGGGCAGAATTAACCCACTATCACACAAGTATCAATTATCACACAATAGAGGAAAAGTGTTTCATTTTCTAAATTGATCCTCTCTTTACGTTGATGAGGAAGATATTCATCTATTTAATTATCGTTGCGATTAAAGAATCCTTATCCTGGTGGAAGGGATGTTTGAAAGACTTAATAATTACTGCAAAAGGATGTTAAATACCCTATTGAGAGTTAAGTAGTCCGTTTGATGTATGCATTTTTTAATCATATCCTTGTGAGATTAAAAACTTAATGAATACGTTAAGAACACGAAACACATACAAATGAAAAGAATAAACAAGTGTCAGGAAATAGTTTACATAGCGACAGGATTTATATCCGTCTTTATTTCTTTACTCCATTTATTCTTTACTTCATTTTATGAAAAATTTACTCTTTGACAGAGTATATAAATAGCATTGTTGAATAATAACATTATATATTCTGCTAAATTCTACGTACATTGATTTCGAACTAATAGTAAAATATTTTACCTTTTATTTCAATAAATTTTAAAAAAAATAGTTAGATTTTATGACACTGAGTCACCATTTCTATCATTAAATTAATCTTTCTATCCCAAGGAAAGATAAATTTAATAAAATTATATGAATGTAATGATCCCTAACAAGATATTCCTTAAATGTCAAAGCTTTAATTTTTCAATAAATTGATTAAAATTTAAAGCAGAATACTATTTTAGTTTGCGGTATTTTCCTAATTTCAATAATTTTATCTTGTTCTAGTGATTTTGATTCAGAATCCAAATAATTATTTCTCCGCATTTTTAAATAGTTGACATTTGCTACCTTATATGTCATAATTGAACATATCCATCAAATTATACATTTTTAAATGAAATGATAAGAATTCGGATCATATATTGGAAAAATTGGGATTTTTTAAAATAATTTTTCACGTTTGTTGAATGGTTCGCATTGTCTTAAGATTAAGGTAAGCTCTTGAATCTAAAGTTTTTAATTCAATAGTAGGACGTGTATTGGAAATGAGTATAGAATTCCAATATCTTTTATCCAAATTTTTCGAGGTAAGTTCTTGGTAATTTAACTAACTTAGTTTAATACGTTACATGAACAGTGTACTTATCTATCAAAACTTCTATCAGAGCAGGTGCTCAAAATGAATTTACTATTTCCTTATAAGCTCGGCCATAAAAATAAGCAGAAATTGGATGATAAGTTTGGCAGAAATTAATAGGATAATCAATGGTTCGCAAGCTTTATTGGTAGACATGTGGTTTCCTTTAAATTGTGTGACCAATTGTGTGCTTTTTACATACGTGAAATTACATAATGAAACCCAACATTCAGTTTAAAGTGTACTCAAAACAAGCATCGAAGTTCAAGGAGAAAATCGAATGCATGAAATATTGAGCCAAACATGTTCTTTTCTTTTTATTTACAAACATTACTGCCATATTGGCTTCACTTCTCATAGTAGAAATTCTCGTTTTCGGACCCAGTCACTAATAAGAGGCCGAATTTGAATGTTGCGTTGATGCTTTCCTCATGCACATCAGTTTGGAGGGTGCTCACGAAATTTCTGGTTTCTTTTCTTGCTACTTATTTAAGAAATGTGTTACTAAAAGATCAAACACCTCGAATAGTTATAAAATTCCCTACAACATTCTGCAGTTGTTTGGTTATTCTTCTGTGATAACAAAACCAGCTTCTGCGGGTCTCATTTCTTCACATCGCATCATCATTCCTATCGCACTGAATACATTCATGTAATATTATTATAACAATTTATCTATCGGAAGGCAGTGAGTTTCAATTTAGACTTCACCAAAGACTTCATAAAAACGGCAGGACCTTTTTAAATTGGTTGTGTGGTCAAAAATCCTCAAAATGAAATAATACCTCTAGAGTATATCAGTTGAAGTATTGTGGGGTATTTTACTTACTTTTTTAAATTATGAAGACACTGAACTGGCAATTTCTACTTAACTGGTAGAGCTCAACTCAACTCTGGGCTGAATACAGGGAAGTATGTTTGAACACAAGCATAAGCCATATATATATATATATATATATATATAAGTAATAAATATAAGTAACTTTTACATGTTAATTTTGAAGTGAATAAAACCTCTTAGAATAATAAAATAATTAAGTCAGAATTCAAAACATGTTCAGTAAAACAAAACAAGTTGGTATTTTTCAATTTTATATATTATTATAAAAAATATTTTTGCTGAAAGAGTATGAATATCATATGAAAAAATCTTTAAGTAAAAATCGATTTTCCGCATTGTTTCCATATAGTTTACGAATAAACTTAGAGTGACAGAAGATCGCTTCAGTTGCCCTAAGTGCTTCGGTCTTGTGCTTCGGTTTCTGATCTGAAAAACCAGAACTTTATATGTTCAAGAAGATTTTATTGTTTTAATGCTTATTCTGAGTTGAATCAACCTTTTGATCTGGTAGACTGTGTGAAAATAATTGGTCCTAAGGTGGGTTTTTTTTTTTTTTTTTTTTTTCAAATAAGAGAAAATTTTTGAATTTTTACAAAAAAACTTTATTGCAGCACTTATAAAAACTTATTTACAATCAGATAACTATATCTGTAACATGAAATAAAAAAACAAACTTATTACAATTAAAAAATTAGTTTTAACCACATCTTACTCTGTGAAATAAATAGAGGGATAGTTCTAAATAAGGAAAATAAAATTTTTGTTAGTTAGGAATTCTTGTGTCATTTTTTTTAATTACTTCGAAGACTCTATTTGGCATCGAATCATATAAGTCTTAAATTTCGGTTTAACAAAAGTTGTCTCAAACATAATTCAAAGTTTCTCAAAGTTCTATCAAAGATTCATATTGCTTGCTCTCGGAATAAACACACCAAAGAATTACTGACCATATATTTTCATCAATATTATGGTCTAGACTTTTAACAGACTATGACAAAACCTGAACATCTTGTGTTTCAAACCAAGTTTCAACGTCATTGGCCGTGGGAATTGGTGCTCCATCTTGTTGAAGCATCTCATTTTCTCTGCCTAGCTCAATGCCATCGGGAAGAAGCTCTAAATTTCGAATTTGAATGTAATCTGTATATTTCTGTCTTCCCTCCAAAAACACTAGAAGATTGATCTTTCCATCGTACGCAGCAGCCATTTAAATCTTTAAATCTCCCATTTGTCTGGTAGAAATAGTTTCTTCTTGTGTACCCAGATCATGCTAATAACATTGATAACCATCTGGAACCTCTAAATTTAATTTTTTGTCATAAGAAAAAAATAACTGAAGTCCATTCGGAGCTCCAAGGCATGTGTTCTTTGATCCACTGTAGCCGGTTCTGCTCAATGTACTTTTCATTCCATGTACGATGGTGTTTTCTTTTCTTGAATATGAAAATTTCCAATCTTTTTATGTAGTTGTCAGTACTTTTTATGTAACCCAGTGGCGTAGTATTCTTCTGCACTGTTAAGAAAAACGGAAAAAATACAGTAAAAATCACTGTTATTTACATAGCTGTAACAGGAACATTGAAGATTACAGTAAATTTTACTGTAAAATTCAGAGAGAGATAATCAGCATTAAATTTATTTTTCTTCCAAATGACTCTTTTCTCCAATTTTTTATTTCAAATTTATACAAATAAAGATTGTGTATGATATAGATCGAATAAAATGTGTCAATCAAGTAATTTATCAAATAAAGATAGAAAAAAACGTGTGATTAAAATTAATTACCCACATTTTTTAATTGATTTCTTAATTTGATTTTCAAAATTTGTTAAGATAAGATATATTTAATACAAAGGATTATTTTTAAAAAATATAAAAAATTTTTTAAATTTTTACCAAAATTATATGTTATGTAAACAAGTAATTATACATTTGAAGACAAATTGGTGTAATACATATTATTTTTGCAGTATATTAATTATAAAATTAACAGAGGTAGATAGTATTAAGTATAATAGATTTATCTTTTCACATTTTGATATAAAAAATTCAAACTCGTGAAAAAAAAAGATTTAGTAACATCGTTTCTATAAAATATTTGTTTGGTAATTAAAACATAATATTAAGGCTATTTTCTAATATTAAATATATAAAGCAGCTAGAATAAAACTTTAGTATAAAATTTAATAAGAATTGTTTTTCTCAAAATTTCAAACTTTTCAATTACAGCCCCAACGTAGAATAGTGCTTGGACTGTTTTTTAAATCGAAGGTCACTGGTTCTATTCCTGTCCCTGGTGAATTATGGGATGGATATAGCGTTTCTGCCTTCTATGTGCTCCTCCATATGGCTGCGGCAATCTCATTGGTCATTCTCATCATTTTAACCGATAATCCACTGTCTTCCTAAAGACGGCTGGGGCACGTTAAATGCAATGTCCTCTAAGTTAGAGGTAGCTCAAATATTACGGGGTTTTCTGCTGCGTTCCAGCTTCCATACGTTATGAAGACTCCCCCCCCCTGGCGACTTATATATTACTTGATGGGGTCCAACTCACGGCTTGGTACAGGAAAGTTTGTGGTTCAAACAGCAACATCCACCTCCCTCAGGGAGAGCACTTAAGACATTTTAGATTGCATTTTTGCGACATATGAGCATAACCTATTATCCGTGAAAAATTGTGAAAATTGCTATTGGAACGCAATTTGTGAGGTGAATATTAAAAGTCCTTAAAAAGTGCTGCTCACTACTCTCCTCAATAATTCACTCCTCAAAAAAAAGCTCCTCAATAATTCACAATTATACTTTAATCATGAAAAAGTCCCAAGTTACTTTTTAATCCTTATAAAATTAATTAATTTATATAAACATTTTAAATAAATAAATATATATATATATATATATATATATATATATGCGAATATACATTTCAAGGAATAATTTCCTCATGAAGTTTCTCACGATTTCTTTTATCGTTATCGAGGGTAATTACAAATCATCCTTCATCCTGAGCTCCCCTCACAAAGTCGTGGCCTCAATAACTTTCAATTTAAAAGATGAAACGTACTTAACACAGAATTTAAAATAGATAACTGAAATGAATACAATCATCACAATTTGCATAAGTACTCGAAGACGAGGCGTGCAATATTTCAAAGAGTGCGCGCGCACCGTTTTCTCCGCATCAATGGCAGTTTAAATAAAATTAGTTTTATTTTTTATATATATAACACAACAAAGTATTCAATTTATTTTCAGCTCAATCAGTAGAATAATGCCCCTCAACTCTATGAATTGTTGATCACGAGGAGAGCAAAAAATAGAAGGATATCGCAAAAGAAAACAAAATGGCAAGAATCTTTGAAAAGGCTTTCTCTAGGTCGACGGCCCCGACAACAATAAGACTTTCAAAGGAGAAAGGGCTTAGCGGTCACAGTTAACAAAATCTCTCTTCAACGGTTGAACAACAGACAGTGGCCGATTCATTTGAGACGATTTGTTCATGCGTTGTTTTGTTCCGAAGATGTGCAGTGACTGATGATGTCGGCCAGGAGAAGATCTGAGTTCGAGGGTGTCGTAGCAAGAGAGAAATACATGATTCTTAGGCTCACCATGGATTGATGGACCGATTGATTGGCGAATTATTTTTTCTGCGCCGATATCATTTATTCACGAAATATGACTGTTTGAGCGAGAAACAAAACTAAAACACTCTAGTAGGAATGTGATTGTATTTTTGCTTTTTATTCCCATGTTTTCCGAAGTGCTTCTTTTCACGTCTTATCGTATTTAGTAAAACAGCACTATGGGATTTTAAACTATATTGTGATTCTATCAGTCAATCAATAATATGACTTATATTGATTTTTAGACATCAAACAATACAGCCAAATATCATCATAAATTATTATATATTTGTAGAAGTAACATAACAAATGCATTTGCCAACAAACAGTATTGAAATGGTTTTATACTATTCCATTACTTGGTTTGATTCAGTGTCGTTAATGCTAATAACGATAAAATAATTAGTGCTGCTGTCAGTCATCAAACGGCACAACCAAATAACATCGCGAATCATTACAGCACTACTAACACTGACACAGCCACTGCATCAGTAAGTAGTATCAAATAAGCTGATGATTTTATGTCATTCCATTGCATATTGTTTGACACCAGATATTTATGTGTTTTTGGTACTAAAATATATAATTAGTATTTGACGTAAAATAATAGAACCAAACAACCATTAAAGGGCACTTTCTGATATATAAAGCTTAGTACAATTTAAAGTGTTACAGTTTTCTTTGCTTTCTTCTTTACGTTAAGGGGGAAATTCATTTTAATACTTGTCAAAAGGTCTCACCTGAGAGAAAAGTGGAATTGCTAGAGTTTCAATGCTTAGTGAAGCCCAGTGGTAGCGTTCTCAATGCACAGGTCTATCCGCTAGCTGGACAAAGTCGACTCAGCCTTTCATCCCTTCAGTGGGTTGATAAAACTGAATACTAAGCATCTGTGGGAAAACATTGGCGTTAGGCTGACCATTCTAGAGACGTCGGACTATCATATGGGAAGACAGGTATAGGCCTTGGCTCCCACATGGATTGTCATGCCACTGAGTTTAATTTAGTTAGACATTAAATTGCATAGCCAGAAAGCTTCAAAAACAATGATAACTTAGACATCACAGTAGCTGGTAGTATCAACCGCCTAATAATATTTTTAACACAATTTTACTATACAATTTAACACCACGTCATAGTACATTGGTGCCGTAAAGGTGTGTACATATTACTTTCATTTTATTATACATTTTAACACCGCATCACAGCGCATTGGTGCTCACTGATAAAAGTATTGTTAGACATCAAACCAGACTGAAGGAATCTCTGAGCACTGGTACATTTGTGAAATTTAGTCTCATAAAGGTTTTCGGGGAAACTATTATAAAGCTGTGCTTTATATTTATACATTCCCAGAAAGAAATGCCTAATAATTCGCAAGAAACTACTTCAGATATTTGAAGCCTGAAACGAAAATATAACTATTTTCTTTCTTTCTTTCTTTTTTTTTTTTCTATAGAAGCTAGATCTTTTCTCTAATATTCCGCTTAGGAACAGCGGATCAAGCTACATCTATATAGTCCTAGCTTTGTCTAGGACTATATAGATGTAGCTTTAAAAAATACTTTTGAAAATATAAATATCATCGTAAGAGGTAATTTATCTTTCAAACTGAGGATATAATGCTTGGTAATGGAAAGAAAAGTGTTTTTACAAATACTTCATCAAATTTACAAGAAGAAATGATCGATAATTTAAGGAATGTTTCATTTTTTTATTTTTATAATGATAAAATATTCCTTTCGTTTTCAATATGCCGTTATTTTACTTTTACAAAAATAAACCATGAATTAAGGTTTACATTATTTAGCGGTGAGTAAAATAAAAATGAAGTATTTTATGTGTATAAATGAATTTTTAGTTAAATAAAATTTAGATGGAAGACAATTTTAATTTTCTTTGCAAATAAAATAAACATTAACTAAAAGTAGACTATAAATTTAAATATCAATTCAATAAAGATATCTTGATTTCTCTTTTATATTTATATGAAAAATGAAGCTGTTTTATAATTAAAAGAATTTTAAATAGTAATTCGAATATAAAATCAATGTATATTAATAATTACTTTTCTAAATTAATTTTTACGTGATTATTTAATATTTTACAGAAGACCAGAAAATTTTGTCTTCCCGAGGGAAACATGGATTCTTTAAGGTCCGGAATTACTTGTAATGCCCTATGGTTTTTTGTATATTACATTGTGAATTACTGCATTTTTTGGAGGTCAAAATATATTAAAACTTTTTATCAAGAAAGCCAACAATATTTTAAAGTGATGCAGGTAAATAATGAGTGCATTGGCTTCCGATTCAACAGCTCATGAGTTCGAATCCCAACTGAGTTTAGATATTTGTTTTTGTTTCAGGATCCTCTTTAAACTATAGGTCCCGGTCTAACTAGAAATGACCGTTGAGTGACAAACAAATCGATCATATGCTTGGAACTAACTCTAAAACTAAATGCATTTGAATTACAAATATACGATATTTAAAGATAATTCGTTAGAACTTTTTCTCTTATACACATAAAAATTCATATTTTTGTTACATTCGCTGTCAAACTGTGAGTGATTCATGAGCACAAGTGACTTAAAAGTACAAATTGCAAATAATTTATAAGCGTTTTACAAAATATAAATTATGTTCATTAAACTGAAAATGGTATTAGTTCATGAATTTATAGACAAGATTAATTATTTTTTGCGAAGTATATTAATGAGTTTATCATTTAATCATAGAATGAACACTTATTTAACTAGATGCCATTTCCAAATAGACGGGGATTAGATAATATCATTAGATATTGACACCATAAACTTGTACTTTATTCCAATTACATGTTTTTCTTGAATCAATTGTGTTTTCCTTTTTCTTCTGAACAGTTCGTTTCTTTGGCCCCAACTTTAAAAATCCTTAAGAATTTTTGGTACCAAATTCAAAATATTAAAAAAAAAAAAAAAACAAATTAAACATTTAACGTTTTTCATTACAGAAGAAATTATCAGAAATATTGATTCAAAACTTATAACCCAGTAAAAATAAATAAAAATTTAATTCTTATTTATTTTTTAATTTCTTATTTTATTGTTTTGTTATACCAGATACAAAACGTTACAATATATACCAAAGAAGGTTACGGCAGCCTTATGCTAAAACTTCACCTCTTCTGAGTAGAAAGCTTCATGTACGACCTCCGCCTCTTTTGATTCATGAGCAACAGACGCTATTCTTCGGCCTGCGTTTCATAAGGGTGGGGGCTTGGGGATTTCTGGCTTTTATTTCTAGAAATACTGGAATAGTGATGCACTATCGATGAAAAATCCACTTGAAGGCAAGAGCAAAATGTTCAGATGATAATAATTGCTAGGCTCTCTTCACACAGCGTCAAATGTATGTGAAACAGACCTATATTTAGATAAATATTGCGATGAATGCTAATACATCCACTCTTAAGAAACTTTATTACCAGGTAACATTTTTTAAAAAATATAAATATATGTGATAAATTTGATTTACAATTCAATTTAAAACTTAAATATTATTGAAAGCTCCAATGTATTCTTTATTTCAGTCAGAAAGCTTCGATGGAATGTAGTTATGGAATGTTTTGTTTTTATGAGCAAAAATAAAGATTTTCTTCCAAAATCTTTAATACTTTTTCAAAAAAGTAATGAGTAATAGGTAAATTTTTCAAAAAAAAAAAAAAAAAAAATTTGTTGTTACATTTTTATTGTGAATACAAATAAAAACTTACTTAAACATTTTTTCGCATAAATACTTTGATTTATCATTCATATACACACATAAGAAAAGTTTCTTAATATCGGACCAAAAAAATATCTATCGCAACCAAATGATCATTTTTCAAAGCTCATTGAAATTTAGTAGATTCTACTTTTTGAATGACAATGTCAAACAGATTAAGCAGACAAATCAAATTTTAATATAAATTACATTGTCTCAAATTCTATGAAAACATTTCCCTTTGCACACACTTGCCAGTTTTTTAATTCCTAATTTTTTCGAAATTTTGGATTTAAATTATTATTTTTTATCAATTTTTCAATTGTTTGCCATATTTTATTGTTTAAAGAGAGTGTACGATTTTTCACAACTGTGTTTACGATTTTAAAGAATATTAAAAACAAGCATTTCCATCAACTCCTAACAGGTCGATAAACCATTTCAATTCTCTTGCACAGTATTTCTTGTTAATTTTTGGGCAGTTTTAAAGAATTTCTTCTATTTAAAATATTCATCGGTCATAAATCCACTGATTTCTGTTATAATTTATGATTCAAACAATAAAACTTTTTTAATGTTCACATACATTTTTAAATGTGTCATTTTATGACACATTTAAAAAAATCATGAATGCTAAGAAATTTTGAGCTGAGGGGTAATTGATGAGCACTTTAAACTTTAGTTCAACGATTCCTGAGTTCCATTCCTATATTGTGGTTGGCTGTTTATAGTCGATTTTAACTTGTATATTCTCATCGTACAAGCTCTCTTAACCAAGAAATGTTTTTTTAAAAAGAACAAATGAACTCACCTCAATATTTTTTCAATTTTTAATTTTAATTTTAGATGATAAAGTAATTCTAAAAACTTTTGACCTATGTCATTCGTCGCTACACTTAAATTTAAATTCATCTCACGTAAACATTTCAAATAATTTTACTCAAAGCATTCCTAGAAGTAAAATGAAGAATCCGCATAAAAATATTTTTCTAATTGTCGTATACCTTTTGTATTCCTTTATAACATCCCCTATTCCTTCCTTAGTTATTCACTGTTGCTTTTCTAGCATGAGTTTTAGAGTTGACGATTTTACAACTGAAAGCCGCAAGAAGACATTTGAACACCCTCCGCATTTTGCCTTGGAGAGCTTTTTATAGAACTATACAGATATTGTAAAGAATGAAAACTGGAAGATCTCCCAGCATCCACCTATTTTATTTCCAGCACTGAAGTCTATAATGAGAACAGAACATGAACCTCCATTTGTTGAACAGTGGATAAGGATAAAACCTGAGACCCTGCATTCCGTAGAGCACAATCCTAACATAGTGAGTTATAACACCATATTATCATCCTTTTAAATAAATCGAAATCTATTTATGAGAAAGCAATTAAATGGAAAAATTGATTTTTACATATTTTCAAAGTTTTTAATTTGGATTATTCTATGTTAGAACTATATAAAATGTTACGAGGCACCAATATCGTAAGTTATGGAAAATTTCTATCACTCAACGAAAATTGAAGTATTTTAACAGGTATATTATATCCACAACATTCTTTTATAAGATTTGCATTTATACATTGCGGTACATTTTGTGGAAATGTTGTTCTCCGGCTGAATGGAAAATTCTTCATCCCATTTTCTTTGATGCGTGCGAAGTTGTCGCGCAGTGAGATGTGCGCCGCTCATTTCTTGAGGTGATAAAGTCGAATTAATAACCTCCACTTCCGCATAACGCTGAAACAAAGCTGCATATTAAATAGGAACGGAAATACCGGTTCCTTGCAATGTGTGAAATCCATACAAATGACGTTTGACAATAGCCCAGAGGTGGTGAACACCAATCTGCAGAAGCAACGCCTGCGGTTTCATGAGCCTTACTTATTTACTACCTCAAATTACTTTTTTCGAGAAAGTTCGATTATTTAGCTCACACTATTCATCGCATAACTTCTGTACGTTCATTAAGAATAGATGGTTTTATTAAAATCTGTGTTTTTGCAACGTATATATCATATGATAAATGCAAATATTTGTATCTATATCTTATACTTTTGGTTAATTACATGTTGTAGTAAGTTATTATCGTAAATCGGTGAAATCATTGTTTAATCAAGGCTCATATTCTATGAAAATAGAGGATTTCAGAGCTGAGATAAGTGTATAAAATGATGATATTTGGCAATATTTTTGGCAACTTAGAAACATTTTTTGCACCAAAACATGATTCAACATTCTCAAATTTCAAGTTGATACGACCAATATGAATGAGTTACCATAGGCTTGCTATAAGAAAGCTCTATACATTTCCATGGAGAATTGTTGTAGAAACTTCTGAAGAGATAAATTTCAGCCTTCGCCAAGTAAATGAGTAGTTAGTTGAAAGTTAGCCAATCACACAGTTAGTTAGACATCGAGTCTCTGGCTCTGAAAATTGCTGTTTAATTTTAATATTATAGAAACTATAGAGTTTATTTTTAAGTCTGTAAAAGCAACAAGCGGAAGTTATTATAATCATTATGACTGAGAGAGCAGCGAATATAGTGTTTGGAGGAAAACTAATCTTTATTATTTAAGTATAGGCATATTGTAGCAATTGAAAACTACTGGGTGATACTGTAAGAAATTAATCAGACTGAGATGCTTCATAGCTTGAAATACATTTTACACCTATTAAGAATAATAATTATCAAAGAAAGAAGTCTGTTTTGTTTGAAAGATACTCATTTCAGACTCATGGTTGTCGCGCAACCGCCGTTTTTGGCGCACGAGGCTGAAAATGTCCAATTTTTAACTGCATTTCCCAATCTAATGATAACCGGGTCTGTAATTTGATTCTGAAACATAACAAACAATCATACCTGAAGAAGGATTCGAACCCATGACTTGTTGAGCTGAAGGCTAGTAAGATAACCGGTCAGCTTTTATATATCTCAGCTAATCATACTTGATTTAAATGCATCTTTTAATGCATGATTTCTTATTGAGTCCATTGGGATTCACTTGGCGTAATGGTGATAGCAATTTGTAAAATTACAACTTATTTTGAAATGTTTCTCTTTGGGGATATGAAAAATTTCATTGGCACATTTGCCAACAGCATCGTTTGTGCTTAGCCATCACATTGTTGATGAATATTGACAGACACGTGTTTGGACATGTAGGGATATAGATCTTCACAATTACATAAATGTTTGCCGTGTAAAACGAGAATGCATGAAATATTTCTAATTACGTGTTAAAAAATTGACAACGTACTTTCCCATATAACATGTCATCTACTGCATTTTACGTAGTACTTTGTGAAATACATTTATATAAAATCAGATGAGTTATTGGCAATCAAAATGTAGAAGCTCTGATTAAAATATAATGATCTCTAGCGATTCACATTTTAATTGAAAATATAAATTTTTATTTGGGAAATATAATAAAATTATTAGAAATTTAACTAAAAAATTATCTATCTGAATCAAGAAGTTTTATCTGGTTATAAAAAAAAGCAATTTATAACGTATTTCTAATAAAAAGAAAACTCAAAACTAATATTTCATAATAAAGAAAATTATTTCTCTTTTTAGAGTGGAGCAGTCTAGAAGAGAATTTTATGACGAAAAAGGGACAAAATCAAACATTTTAAAACTGTAAATATGGTGTTTGTGGCTTTAAATAGGTTTCAGAAACATTTTATTCCTCAGTTAAGTTTTTTACATTAGACTATTCATAAAGAAAAAATCATGTTCTTTGAAAAACAGAGGTTTTAAAGTTAAAATTGTTCTTTAGCAATAGGGAAAAATAATAAAGAAATAACCCAAAATAAAATATTATTAAAAATATTTTAATTAAAAATAATCAATGCACAGCTATTTATTAAATTGGTTATTTGAGAACACATTTTAATCAGAAGGTTGGCGAAAAGGTATTATATATGGTTTTTCCTACAGACTATGTAAATATATATATAATATATATATGTAAATATATATATATATACATATATATATATTATATACACACATATACACAGAAAAATATAAATGTTAAAATTGTATTAATTATATTTATATATTTTTATAATCTTTCTCAATTAAAAAAAAATTGTAAATTTTTTTTTTTTACTTTATTGGTATTACTTCTGATGTTAATACAACTCTCTCAAATATGCTATATAAATTTATCAAAATATAGCTTAAACGGAAGTTAAGTTTTAATGCATATTATATTGTTTACTGAATTGAAATATTTTTCGATGTATATAAGAAAATTGTTACAATTGCTGTATTATATTATTTTTATTCAATGAAATAAAAGGAATTTCATATTGATATTGTCATCCAATATCTACTTGATAAACAATATGAAAATGCTATACATAAAACAAATTCGAAGTTCCTAAAAATAGTTGAAATAGGCGAATGAATTGTTTTGAATTTCGTCTGGGAAATTTTGTTCTCAAGCATACGCGTCACGTGACATTAACAGTTTCAGAACTGACGTAAAAATATTTGGTCAGAGAACTCGTCAGAAATTTCAGAAACTAAAAATCAGTGAACCTTTTATCCCTTATTATAAAAAAGTGCACCTCCATATCAACACACGTCATCTAAGTAAAACTACGTCACCTGAACTACCCACTCTTAAAGAATAACATAAAATTCAAAAGTAATTTAGCAATTGTAACATTTTTTTGTAAAAGAATAACTTTTAAAACCTGCGGCCTACACGAGCTGTGGCAGCCGTGACGTCATCGGGCATTCACACCATCGCTTTGTTTG
The DNA here is from genome assembly GCA_026290005.1 of Latrodectus geometricus. Lineage (NCBI taxonomy): Eukaryota > Metazoa > Arthropoda > Arachnida > Araneae > Theridiidae > Latrodectus > Latrodectus geometricus. The sequence continues at coordinate 235,375 of JAPDSC010113544.1, forward strand.
GAAACGAGACCGATGAAATATAATTCCTTGCTTTGAGAAAAAAAAATCGCCATTGAATACATTAAACTCGCCAACTCATTGACGTCTCTTGTACGCTGTCTTGAACTTCAGCCATTTTTTTTAAAAAGGTTAAGACCGAGCGAGTCGGTGGTTTGGAATTTTGAGAAGAATGCTCGGGCGCGAACTCGAGATCACCTCCTTTGCCCTTCATATTTAACTTAACAGTTCTGCTTTTGTTTTGTTCCTTGGCGCAAACAAAGGAACGTTATTTTTCACTGCGACTTCGAATTCTGAGAAGAAATTTGAATGCTGAAATGATGTTCTTGCAATTTCGTGACTGTTTTGTATGCATATTGTTTTCAATGTTAACTTAAATAAATATTCAGTCTAAATTAATTTTAAAATTTCAGTTTAAAATAATTTTTAATGATTCTGAAAATTCAATAATAATTGTCACTTAATTTTAAACTCAACTCATAATATTTTCAGTATTTAACAATAAATTGGACTGTATACATAGAAATTTCCGGATATAATATATTCAGAGCAAACCATGTGCTAAACAATCGGTGAAAAATTGCAGCTTGTAAAAAATAACGCGGTATAGCTAATATATTTTAACACTATCTACTATTTACTTAGCTTTATTTTAATCGGTTTCTTCATTCGGTTTCTTTTAGTAATCTATACGATTTCTCGTACAGATTACTCAAAGAAACCGGACGAAGTGTAAAACGTCTTCAAATTTTCCTTAGCTAGTAAGAATTATTAAATATTGAAGTCAAAACTTTCATCTATATCCTCATTTTTCTAATCGGTGAAGCATTGGGAAAGACGAAAACACGTTCGCTGCAGTTTTAAAAAATTTGTTTTTCAAAATCTCTCCCAAAAAATAAGTATCATTATTTTAAAAAAGGGGAAAGTGTGCAATAGTGATGCTTTAGAAAAGGGTATAGGATACTGTACATGTTTTGTAATAAATTCTGAAAGCTCTTTATCTGTAGAAGGTAAAGTATAGATGGCAATTTTAAAAGAAAGAAGTGAAGAATGTGAAATAAAGTAAAGTTCTGAAAAAGCTTCAAAAACGTCATATGCAAATTTACAAATCAACTTAATTGAAGATAATCACCATCGAAGATACTTTCGAAATTTTCAATTTTGTTGCTGCATTTCTATCAGAAACCAAGTTCCTGAGTCATATGTGTTGTTTTTCTAACTGTGGATATATATATGCTTGACTCTAAAATGCTTCTTTCCTCTATCAGGTCCATTTTATTAATACGCTCAGTATAGAAATATATTGTTGAAAAGCAGTGCTATCAAAGCCAAATTGCCACATCTTATAGCTTTTACTTGCTTTTTATTATAATAGAAGCAAGAAAAATTTGTAACAGATAATTAAAAATTGAAAAATTATTTTTTTATTTCTTTAAGAAGACTACGAACACGAGTTTAAAGAAAACGGTTATTTAATAAATTTTTGCAAGTTATTTGATAAAGTGAAAAGAAAAGGTGTCTTCTGCTATGTTATTTTCATTAGGCTACACAGTACTACAGTAAATGGGACTGTAGTGTCTATTATACTATTTTCATAGAGATGGCCTCATATATATCTATGCAGGCGATCCCTGGATTACTTAGGGTTAACAGGTTTGGTATTCTCGCCTATTAGCAAGCGCATTGTAATTTAGAACCACGGTCAGGTGACGAGGTGACACCTGAGCTGGCACTCTCTTCTTCACATCCATGGAAGGACTTAGATGATCAACCCCAACCAACAACTCGGTGAGGTGGTCGCCCTCACAAATCACTGCCCGCGGCAAACAACTTCGCTGATCTTAACGGGAAGAGGCGTGGAGGTGCAACAATTTTGTGTGCATCGTTCACGTGACCAGAATTCTATAGCTGATCCAATTAAATTGTCTACGATGATAATGCTAACATGCTTGTAAGATAAAATGTCTTTGCGTTGCTTTTCTATGGTAATTCAGGGAGAAGGATGTCTGTTTATTTGCCATAGTTTCAATTTAATTGGTGGTTTTTTATTCGTAATTTTGACTTCACGGTCAAGCGACAACAACTGAGTTAGCACTTTCTTCACAACCCACTCAAGTGAAAAAATATTGAATTTTATGATTGACAAACCAGTGCACTCAGCCCAATGGTCTTCTTATGGATCAAGTACTGAACTCTGGGCACGCGAAAGTGGAACCTTTCTCCATCCAGTTTTTCTTGCCATTCGATACACACAGAGAGACTGCAAAATTAATAATTGACTTTATTATCGTTCAACTTAAATATTTTTTGAAGTAAGTTACTCTTTTTTAATTACATTAATTTTTTTATTTCAAAGATTTATAATTGAAATATTTAGAATTACATAAGTATAGGACAATAAATGTGTTACATGTTGATGATCCCCGACCATTGCTCCACTTTCCATGAAGTAGCTGAGTACAAGAATTGGTCAGTTTTGATGAATTATAAGCAAGGAAAATAACAAAAGAAGAGTTCAGTTAATGGCTCGAAGATTACTCCCGGTCATTTAATGTTTCATTGTCATAGCTCAGTTGCTCAGGTGTCGCCTTTGTCTCAGACCATCGTTCAAAAATACAAAAAGATCGGTGGTACATAGCAGCGGTTCAGTCAATTGAAAAAGATGTCCGGAAATGCATTGCCAAATAAACAAATAATCATCTAGATCT
>JAPDSC010113544.1:238179-303095 GCA_026290005.1 Latrodectus geometricus
TATTTATATATATATATATATATATATATATATATATATATATATATATACAATACTGATTATCAAATTTACCTCTACCCTAAAACTTACCTTACCTACACCAATGGGATAATTAAGGAGAATACCAACTATGAAGCTTCATTGATGACTCTCAAAGTCATCGAAAGTTGTTGTAAAAAAATCTGTTATATTATTGGCGTTAATGTTTTCCAAGATAATGAATTTTTATGGCTTTGATGTACAAGAGTCAAAAGTTTCACCTACAAAACTACATTTATTGACATAATATTGTAACGGGCTAGTGCAGCCTATTGTTTTGTCATTTGGAAGTTAATGGGTTGGATACTCTCTCCTCCTAAGCAATAGACCAGTACGCTAAAAGAATAAATTTGCATTATCCAATGCCCCTGCTGAGGCCATAATCAAGAGGTTGATCGCGTCTGTCATTCGAAGTAAGGAAGAAATCAGCTATATTGAAAAGTTTATCACCGCAGAAATATTTCGCAAACACAAAACTTCTCCTAACTAATATTAGAAAAGATATCCTTATAAAATTACACTGAAGAAACTAATAGTACAAATGTAAAAAAAAATGATTTATCAGACTACAATTACTTTTTTGTACAGGAAAGCTCATTCATTTGGGTCATAACTGCAAACATACGCCCGCCAAAAGCTCGAACCCATGAACAGTTGAAATGAACATCGAAATACTGAAAATTCTATGAACCTATTCCGAGTTTTCCTGACAACATTTCAAGAATTTGGTGCAGTGCTATTAACTGTATATTCAAAGTTTGTTAAGATAATTTTCAAAAAAAAAAAAAAAATGGCAAGACTTGAACCATAAAGATCCATAGTTAAACCGTCATCGAACCAACAAACACTTTAAATGAAGGCTAAAGTACAGAATGTTTCGTTACCAGCTATTAAAATTATATGACAACCTTACAAAATTTACATGAAATATAAGCAAAAAAAATTCAACTATGATTTGAATAAATGACCATGTAATTTATTTTGGATTATCTTTTAATCCTCATCTTTTATGCCCGTTAAAATCTTAACGCTTGAAATGCTTCAATTCACTCTTTTGAAACACATTTTTGAAGTGAGGCTCATAAGAAAAACGGTGGCATTTGATTTAACGGATATAGAAATAAAATTCTCTCAGAATAAAGAACAATGCATATTTCCCAGAGCGCGTAAAATTAATTACTAATCGTGCACAGAAGTTATTCTCTGCCGAATTCTTCAAGGGTCTTCCTTATTTACCCAGATTTAGCGAAATATTTATACAATAATTGCACATCTGCAAGTCGTCTTTTCAACGCCCAGGTTAAGGTTGTTTACATAATTCACCCTCCACCCTCAACATTTGAAAAACAATCACACATAATTGGATCCAGTGTTACCTGTAAACACTCCGAGACAAAATAATTAAAAAAAAACATTTCTTTTACCTTAAAAAAACAACCTTCTTCGCTGAAAGAGTCACAGTAATTTATTTCTTCGCCAAATAGTTTCCAATTACCGCCAAGATCTTCCGCTGTTCCTGTGGGGAGGTCGGCCTTTGTTCTGCTTTCTTTCCTTCAGTTTTGAATGCCAGATAAAGTAAAATAGCCATCGTTTTTTATTCATACTTGGCGGAATGCTGACGTTTCTTTAGAGTTATCCAAGAAATATTTCCAGTACGCCGAATGAATGAAAAGAATAAGTTGTATTAGTGAATGAGACTTGATTTATGAGTGTCAGTGGGTTTCCTTGTTTTCAAGGTGACCGCTTACTCAGGTATCATCTTTAGGCTGTAGCTTCAACCTACGAATAAAGAAATGACTGCTGCACATTTGAAATAAATTTAGAATTAAAAAAATTTCTAAAGTTTCTGTTGGTTAATTTGAAGTAATTGTGAATATTGTACATGTATTACATTTGTGGTGTTTGTGAGCGCTTCTAAGAGATAATTCCTCACATGGGTTAAGCACAACTTAAAGAACCAGAATTATAAATCATGGTTTGTTTTTCAGGAGGTTTTCTTTTACACGCGAGGAATAATTCAAATTAGTTCTAAAGTTCAAAATGAGTTCAGAGCCTCTCCAAATATCCTAAGCAAATATAGGAATCAAACCAACGAGCAGTTGAACCGAAGACCATAATTCGAAACTTATGGTTGCCAGGTCGGTAATAATTATCAATCAAGTACATATTAGTGGTCTGATATCTTCCTTTCTGATTTTCTATGGGGGGGGGGGATTCTTAAGATTATTGAAATCAGATTTTTTACCAAGCAAAATCTCTGTCTAAATGTCAAAAATTATTTTTAACTTTTGATGTGTTAATATCCAATCTAACAACCTTCTCGTCAAGTTATTTTGGCTTTTTAGAAAATAAAACTTAAAAAGTTAAAAAATTTAAACACATGTATGAGTACATATATATAATTTCTTACATATTTTCACCCAATGATGCATATTTTGCTCGTTTTCAAAAATTGTACAAAGATTAGCAAAGTTTCAGATTTCTGGAATCAATTGCCTCACTGTCTTGCCTTAAGTAATCTCACTTGCCTAAGACTCATTATCTTGCCTTAACTTACATTCTGTAAGTTTTGATTGAAGCAGAATATAGCGTGTGTATAAAAATAAATTCAATCAATTATTTGATCTAAAATCGAAATCAAACTGGAAAGAAATCGACCAAAGAATCAAAATGACCTTAAAATTATCAAAACTGGTTGAAGAATTATCGTAACATATTTTCATAAGAGCCACACTGTTTATGATATCATTTGCTTGTAATTAATGGAAAGGAATCTTAAATTTTTGTAGCCTAACACAATGCAGTTGACGTATAATCAAAACATCATGATGACCCTATTAGCCCAAGTCCACGCCATCTCAGGCCACAGCGTATCCACGGGCAGAAACAGACGGCCCCGCAGCTCCTTCTTTAAAGGTCAGTCTGGGAGAGGAATCTTCGCCATTAATCCATCATTAGTCGCATCTCTCGAATGTCTGCGCGCGCCAAAGGATTGGGGGGGGGGGGCGCTCCAAATACTTCGCCCTTAACGATGCTATTTGCATCTTTTCTAATCATTCCGTGCCCCTGATTTCAGTTTACTTTTTTTTTTCGCTGTCATTTTATCACAGCAGATTTTTTAGGGAAGTTATAGTAATCGAGGAATAATCCTTACATTAATCTGGACAGCAGTTTGTAAATATTTCTTCAAATAATTTATTTTTGTTGTAATCTCTCGTCTTTTATGAAAATGTATGTATCTGTTTTTATGTTACCTATATAAATGTTTGAGAAGCATAATATAGTTATTTTAGCATAAAATTTATTATTTAGCTTTATTAAATTATCATTTTAATAAAGAAACGAAATCTAAACCGAGCTGTGGTAGCCAAATGGTCAGCCCTCTTGCCCCCTTGGGTTTGAACCCAGCATGGGCTTGGATGTTTGTAGAGGTCCAGAATCCACTTTTAGCCAATCGTGGTTTGCAGAAAATGATCGTTGAGAGATACAAACCAAACAGCTGAAATTACATGATAAGATATCTTTTGCAATAATCATATTTAACTTGTCTATAGTTATGTATAGGGAGGATTTATTTCGTAACTTTTTCGAAGTTTTTATTGCAAAATCTATTATTTTATGTGTTAAATTTTTAAAATTCAATACGTGTTTGAATTAGTTTGAAATGGAGCAATTTTTCTCATATCTGAAATAAAAGATTCATGTGCAAAATACCGTGGTTACATTATTAAGAAATATTCTTTTATTATTTTTTCGAAGCTTTTACGATGGAAAAATATATTTATTTCTGGTACACTTTCGAAACAATTTTGAAATTTCAATAAATATCCCTATTTACTCCCAGCACAAAATTGTCATCTCCAATTTAGAAATAATTCGTATTTAGATCTTACTGAGCGGGAAGCGCCACTACCATGAAAAAAGCATCGCAAGAAACACTCGAGTAAATTAATAGGTTTAGTTTATTTGTCAGCCCCTGAGGCTTAATTTGGCTTAACATATTTTAAGTAGACTCCAAATATTTACAACCACACTCGAGGAGGGTATCGAACTCCTAAATAAATGCAATGTGAAAGTCTTCATTGGATAAGATGAAAATTTAGACCCCTTACGATGAACAAAGTAACTACAAACATAGCTTCCATTTTGAAGGAAATTCTTTGAGCATTCAAATATTTAACCTATTGCAGAAGAATGATAGGCCTTTTTACCGATATAGAATTATCTTGTTAGGCTCGACCCCATAACATGCCCATCATTCATATATATATATATATATAATCCTGAGACATTTATAATATTTTATCAGTAGCTGTGAGAAATCCATTAAACTCAAAGAACGGATATACGATGAACTGATGAGAAAAGCATTCAGAAGATCGTAACCAACAGGCAATAAGTTCGATACTTAAACCAGCTGAAAATACGTTGTTCTGAGAAGCACATTAAATGAACCGTATGCCCAATAATCCTCTGCTGTGGCGTCGCGAGATGAGCGAACTCTGCACATGACCGTAATTCAATATTATGAAACAATTGATTGCGTACTAAAGTTTGCAGAAACAATTAGTTGGAATCATATTCAGAACAAATAAAATATTTAAAAATGAATCACCTCATTATTTTTTAATTATTCACTATCACGTTTATTTCAAATAAACCTCTGGCTTAAATAATAGTGACTGTAATCAAGTCAATACAGATAAAAATATATTTTGAAAGAAACTTAGATAATTAACGTAACTAGGTTGTAATACGAGTCATTTAATAATAATTATAGAGCTATTATTTTAATTTGTTTCATAAGATTTAATATGTGAATTTTATTGATTTTATTTTTTTATACTGCATTTTGAATGTACCAATATTTCCCACACAGTGAGATAAATGAGTAGAATGCCAGTGCATGTTGCCACTGGAATCTAGCTAATTTCTCATGCAATAGGATCAAGTTTCTATTTTTCATCATGATTTTGATTAAGCACATTTTTTTCTAAATCTTTATATTAAGGATTGCAATGGCATGTCTTCATCAATGAATAGAATTTAAGAATCCCTCATTGCACACAGTTTCATGATTTATTTATCATGAAACTTTGGGGCATTTAAATTTTATTTAATTTAAATTAAAATGCAATTGAAAAGTTTAAATTACTTGTTTTTATGTTCATTTCATTGATCAAAAAGCAAACGTCCAAGTGACGTATTTAAGCTCATCTTTATGAAAAGCAAACTATTGCAACACAATACAACACTTTACCACAAAAGAAATTCGCTACTCCCTTTTGCCAATCCACTGAGTCAAGTGTAACTGCAACCGCACGGCCATTCTCTCGCGACCACCACCTCCTTAATTATAACACGTTTTGTATAAACTCCCGGTAATAGCGCTCGCATTTTGTCGAGAATTGACCTCCTTGGACCATCGCTAAAGCGTAATAACTACCCTGTCAACAATGCCGGGAACTTGGCGAACAAAATGAAAAAAAAGAGCCAGTTTTTTTTTTTTTTTTTTTTTTTCCTACCAACTTTTGAAAAGGCAGCCGAAGCAATTATTTGGGGCAAAACGTGCCGGTCAAAGGAAATGGACAAAAGGTAGAAATGATAATATTCTTCCCTCCCAAGTTTACCCAGGGAGTTTCATTTGAATTCCAAAACAAAGAAGTTCAATATGAAAGTTAAAATGTTTTTAATTCTTCCTGAGAAAGCAGTCCTTTCTTCCGCTGAAGACAGGAGACCAAATTTCTTTCCCCTCGAACGTGATTTCCGTCGCCGAAATAATTTCGGGCTCATGCTTCAAGAATCAAGTTTTTGAAATGAAAACTAATGATATTTCTCATTTAGTAACTCATAAATTGCACAACGAAAAAGAGATCTCTGCCCTAAATATATGTCAAGTCGTTATCACAACAATTTTGAATTTTCTTTTCTTTTAATGAAATGCATTCATTCAAATGAATCCATTTTAAATTATTTCCTGGTTTTAAATTAATTTTTAAAAAAAGAAAGCTCACAGCGTGTTATTTAATTGTCCCCATTAGACCGGGTATAAGGCTATAACCAGTTTTAAGCGAATTAATGTTTAAGTAAATAAGGCATTATTTTAAGGTTAATTCACTGCTTTATGTAACTTTTCCTGGTGCAGCTCTCAAAAAAGAAAACTTTTGTTCCCTTCAAATATTCATTGACGCGTTCATTCACTCATGCAACTAAAATCAACCAAATTAACAGCAATTCCTTAATTCATGGAGGAAGTACATTAAAGATCCAGCTGACAAGGCTTGATTCAAATTTTCTCCTCAAGTTAAATATTTGATTTTACTGTTTGTTTACAATAAGAATAGTCTAAAAATATCACACAATTTAAAGGGAATGTTCGCCCATTATTTCCGGTTGATTAATAATTGGTTTACAATTCAAAGATGTTGCGCATCACTAGCTGCGGCTCCAAACATCATTTTAGTAAGTCATTCGATCAAATTAAATTTTAATCAAAAGGATAAATCAGCGCTTCGCTCAGAACATACAGCTGAAAATATTATGCTTTACAGAATGGGAAATACATCGTTTGCTTGGATACTAATAGTTAATTATCAAATATAGTATTTATCCCTATATTTATAGGGCCCAAAATAACACTTAATTGTATATTTTGATTACTAATCAACTTAAAATTAAATAATATTACTATAATCTAAAATATTGTTTTGCATAAAATATCATTTGATTAAAATGGCCTTTTCTTAAGGGAACAATTCCGCATCTGATTGTATACTAATGATAAAGAGTAAGTAAGCTATATTATGTATTGCTAGGTTATGTGCTAAAATATTATCATGTGTAAATTATCTTGCGATTAAAATGAATTTTTAATTTTGTAGAAAATGTATCATTTGAATATATACAGATGATTAATTATCAATATACAATTAAATTATCTAAACTTAGAGTCTAAATATCTATTTTTGTGAAATATTTAAAATGACTTTACTCAAAACTCTGATTAATAATGGGCGTACAGTTAAACATTGTTTACAGTATGATTATAAATTGAAGTTTACATTTTAAAATATTGTATAAAAGATTCCCTGGTCAGAATGACATCACATTTAAACGAATTGTTTTCATCGAAGAAAGAGGAAGAAATAATGGCATAAAAAATTGTTCTAAATTTTAGCAGTAGATGGCATTGTGAACCTCAGAATAAATGAAAACACATGCCTTATACACGACCCACTGAAATTGGTGTGAAAACGCCGGATACAATTTTTCTTATATTGCATCTGAGAAATTCGCTCAGTGCAAAAATTGGTAACGCTGCACAAGTAGCTAAACAGAAATTCTGCATATTCAAGAGGAGGAAAAAAGCGTTGGCTCTCTGTCTACCTTGTATCTGGAAAAATTATTGAGAAATTCGAAAAGAAAGGTTCTTTTGGTGTTCAGTTTGGTAAACAGAGAAATAGAATCGATTCGACGTCAGCGAAAGAAGTTGATGAGTGGTGTACAATCAGGCAATGAATCGCCTGAGTTCGTCCCTGTTTATACGGCTCATAAAATTCTGCGAAACCATTTTTGTCCAAACAAAATGACACATGTGTAGGAGTTGCCAGGAGCTTTACTATTTCTTGCTAGTGAATGGCCTTAGAACATTTTGTGAACATCTGAAAGGTTTATCAATGCATGGAATATGAGCAATAGAAAATCTACTCACAAATCAGTTAGTTAAAATCGAAGTCACTTCACGGTCCCTCACATTTCCGTTTCCTTGTTTGCTTCCAGGGTCTTTATTTGCCCTGCCACCAGACGGCGCTATCAAGAAATAAAAAAGGTTAACGTAATGAAATATATTGCTTCAAGCACTCAAATGATTTTTTTATTTATTTATTTATTTTTATTGTGTTACAATTTTAAAGCTCTTTTTCGCTCAGTGGTGTTAACTTGATTAGTATTTATGAAACTTTTTACAATCCTCTACACTTAAACTGAGTGTCGAAATCTCGAAATCTTGAATTCAACACCAGTGCATTGGCCCAACAGCAACAAATTCACACAGCTTTAATATTAACTAATTAAATATTTCATCAATTATCTTAATTTCTTTAGGCTTTATATGAAGGATTTGACATGCGAACAGGTGCAGAAAGCATAGTCAACAAACGAAGAAATTTCTCTAAATCATGAATTAGAAACGTGTAACAAGCGTTTTGATGAGAATAGAAAGGTTTAGAGGCTCAGTACTGTCTAAAGTCCATCATGATTTAGATTTTAAATCACTGAAAATTTCTCCTTGCCAATAATTTCCCCAAAGCTTTACAGAATGATTAGCTCTCTTGCCTTCGGTTCAACTCTTCGTAGATTCAAATCCCACTTTGGGTATGGATACTTATAGTGGTTCAGAAACTGTAGGTCTGGTTGAAAAAGTACTCGTGTGTGAAAAATGATCGTTGAGCAATATGCAAATCACAAAGCCAAAATGTTTTCTTAATTTTGAGAAATTACAAAGTAGCTCGTCATCGATTTTTCTAAAAATATATTGAGTTTTCTTCGTGGCACGAGGATATGAGGAGATAAAGAAGATAAGTTTATTTTGAGTAAACAATTTATTCGTAACTCTCTCGATCACAAAAAACCTTAGCTTGAAGCTTTTACACACATTAAAAAATAACCAACATAATTCCTATAACACAAAAGAAAACAACTTTCAAAGCTGGAGAATCAAGTGTCTAACTAACTGAAGGTTTTAAGAATATTTCTACAGTGAGTATGCATGGTATCTCGTCTCCTATTGGTTCTACAACTCCAAACTTAGAGAATGTTTTAATACTAAAACATCGACGCAAATATTGCTAAATGTAGCCAAGCTTTCTTAGTTGTTTTTACAGACTTATTTTTCAGCTCTGAAAACCACTTTTTAAAAGAATAAGTGATGTTTATGCAGTAATTTCATAAAATAATACTCTAAAACAAAAATATAAATATGAAACGTTCATACTAATATTTACACTGTTTACATCTTTGCAACAATATTTTTAAAATTATCGTATCATAATTCACATGTATTATAAAATATAAACGAATTAAATCTGAAATGACCCTAAACAGCACAAGTAAAGATCACAGTACTTACTTATTGATTACTGATTCAACACTTTTCAAAATGGAGTCAAAGCAAAACTATTTAATTTAGAACTCAAAAAGAATTTCAGTATGGAACAAAAAACTCTTTCTCAGCTATCTATAAATATTCAAATACATTATTAACAGTCTCTAGTGCTGGGATGATTTAAACAATACTTTTGTGTGATAATAGAATAGTTTTTTAATCAAAAATTAAGACAATGTAAATAAATGAATTTCCATCAATCTGGCATTGCAAATAGATTCCCAAATATAGAAAAACGACCTCTTAGGATTAGTATAAGATGGTGGGACCACTAACACTAGCTTTCAGTGAAAAACTTGTATGCAGCTTTTGGTGAGAAAATCATTGCTTGGCAAAATATTTAATATAAAATGCACTTTATACGACGAAATAAAATCTCACATAACTTAAAAAAAAGTAAATAAATGAAAAGTAAAGTGCTTGAAAATTTCCTTTTTCATATTAAGTTATTAAATATAACGCTGCTAGCATCCATCTTTTTCTGCAAAACAAGAAGAAACGACGTCCCTCTTAAGCTCTGAAAGTCTCGAAATTTATAAGTAATACCAAGTGGAAGTAGCCTGCCTCTATATTTAATGTGCCCTATTACCAAACCTGATAAATCTTCGATTGGGTTCAAACCCACTACTTTCCGTTAACAAGAGCGAACACACCAGGCTTTCAAGTATTGAAATGGGAGAATCTTTCCAAGCGCGTTTGTTTCAACATATTTAGAAGAACAGTGGAAACACAGTAAAAACAATGTTTTCTCAATAATACAAAAACAATGATAAATACCTCTAAAAAGAAGTTACATTGTGGAAATGTTGAAATAATTTCTGCCTGTGGTTGCGCATAGATGACAATTTTAAAAGACACTTTTTAGGCTCCGAAGTGGTATTTTACATCTTTTCAAAGATTACACTACATTACAAGGAATTTATTACAGCATTAATTTTGCTGTAAATTGATTGCGAACTCTGATTAAAATTTCTACAGGAAAGATAGTTTGTCTTGTAGGAAGAAACGAACATCATGATCTAATTTCATTTAGTGCTGATTTTAACTCCAAGCAAAAATTCGGCTGACAAACAGAATAACCATTTCATTTACTGTATTTGCCAGAGTATAAATCTTACCATTATTTTTATATGCATTTTTGAAGGGAAATACTTTAATAACTCTTACAGTATAATTTAAATAAGTAAATAAATTCTCAAGATCTAAATGAAGAATTAGTCAAAATGTCTTCTGAATCAGCACCCGTGTCCCCATACAACAAATTGTCCTCAGCACCCTCCACTGCATTACTTCTTTTATGATTTTACCATTGTCTCTTACTCAATAAATTTAAGAAAATTGTACCTTAGAAATTTCACACAACGACTTAAAAGTCGTTTATAAAAATTGGAAAGTTTAAGCAAATCCACCTATGATTATTGATAACAACGCAAGAGAAAATTTCCTGAAATAAATGTAATCGAAATCTGAGTATAGAAGTATAAAACGCATAGTTTTTTTTTTTTTTTTCCTGATCTAATTTTGGAAAAAAGTGTGTCTTATATAACATCAATGTAGATTATTTATGATGTAATTTAATGGTTGTTTAATATATATCGATACTTATAGAAATTATGATCCATGGTTGTGTCATTGTACATAGGGTGTTCATACATTTTTGTAATTATTTTAGTTTCCTTTATGAAATTAAATATTAATTTAAAAATGAAAATGCCATTAGCATCAAGTTGTTATAGGGGTTAATTTTTATCTGCAGTATTATCCTTTGCTTTAAAATATCGCTGAAAAATAAATAATGATCGAAGGCTATATTTTTGCGCTTTCCATACTCTTATGAAGTTATTAAAAAAGATGTAGAAATCAGCATTTTAATAATTTTACGAGAAAAGTAAATGACATAATGAATATGAAAGGAAAAAAATGTCAAAATATACATTTGATTGAAAAAAAGGCAAAAAATATTTACCTGACGAAGGTACGTATACCGCTTAGTAAATTAAATGTCGCATCTCCTGTTGTAAAGAAAAATCCTCTTACCAAAAAAACTATTGCAAAATATTATCGCTGTTGGAATTGTGAAGAAAATTATAAAATCTAATTTAAAGTCGACCAAAGCAAAAAAGCACGATGTTCATCGCCAAATGTCTGATAAGGTTTCTTAGTTAACAGTATGTGCAGATTGTTGTATGACGGGAGAAAAATTGAAATAGGTAGTTACAATTGATGAAGTTTGAATTTGAAGTTTGAAGTTGAAGTTTGAATTAATTTGATTACAACAAAACAAAAAGATCGATTTACTATCCGAAAAGAGAAGAAAAAGACTTCACAAGTTTGCTTAGAGTAAACAAGAAAAGTTTTTTTAAAGATTTTATGATTATTATATATTCTGATAATGGAAAACTTAAAATAAGGAAAGTAGAAAAAGTCAAACTAATTCGGATTACTATCAGGAGTTTATTTTGACACCTATTTTTAAATAAATTCCATTTCTTTATTCAAACAATCTATGCACTATGTTAAGTTTTAAGGCTCCAAGCCATACCTCTAAATTTAATGGTCTATTTTTTGAAAAAATGGAAAATGAAGCCGGAATTGAAACTATTCTTATTAAAAGCATCCCACTCAAATCCTCTGACGTTTCACTTATCGGTTACGCTGCTTTCGGACTGTTAAAATAAGCTCTTTATAAGCAGCATCCCAAAACATTGGATGGACTCTGGAAGATTGAGAAGCAGCAGTGGAATAATATCACCCTTGGTGTTCTAAGAACAGGACTATTTTCTTGGAAATCAAGATGTAATATGATAGTTCAGAAAAAGGGCTTTCAGACTGAGCATATTAGAAAATAAAATATTTATTGCATTATATTATTTTGTGAAATGCGTGAACACCCTCTGTATATCTAAAATAGCTTAAATTGAAATAAAAATTAAATGATTGATCCTATCGCAAAACTGAAATTGTTGGAATTTGAAAATATTGTTTCACAATGATAGCAATAAAATCGATTGTTATTCTACGTGATATTCCTACAGGCTGGACGGAATTCACGAGCACAAGAATCTTTAAGTAATTAATTATAGACAAGAAGAGGTCTGTTGAAAAGTTCAATTCTATATAAACCTGTATTTCCGATAAATCTATATTTACATTTAAGCACGCAGCTTCAACCGCAAATTAACGTACATCAAATTTGTAATATTTATTTTATTTTAATTCGCTCAAACATCTGCTTAACTTAGAAAGGCCACAAAGAAATGCCACATCTGCTTAACTCATAATGTCATACATACTCTTCATGCTTGCTAAAAAATAATTATTTTTCTTAAAACGTAGCCACCCTAGCAAGATGAAATACAACTGAAATATCAAAATTGATATTACTTTTTCAAACGCTATGGAAGTGAATGTTACGATTCATTGTTTTCAAAAGTAATCTTATTGCTTATTTCTTGTGGCATTAGCTGAAAGGGTAATCAGTCATTTGTTTCCACAAAAGCAATCAAATTTCTCATGTAGATTACACCCTGCACGTGATGCATCTAATTCTAAAAATAAAACGATAACAATTACACGGAGATATACGCAATATAATCTCTCGGTCGGAAAACATTTAAAAAACAAATCTGTTACATGAAAAATTATATAAAAAAAAAGTCAGTATCTTTTGAAATTACGAGCAAAACACTCAATTTTCAAAATTAGATAATTATATTTTTTTGAGGAGTGATAACAACATATTGTCACCCTTAACGGTAGGTAAAACAGACTGACATATCGCTAATCGAATGAAAAACATCTAATCTCAATGCTCCAGCCGTTTCGAACATAAACAAAAAATTTTGAAATCGGTTTCATTTCCGTCATTTTTCGTCTGCAATTGGTTGAGAAATGGATTCACTTCCACGGAAGCGAATCTTCATTCTCACATTGTGGAGATATTTTTTCGTTAGGCAAACATTGTGCTTCAAGTTTGGATTTCTATTGTTTTTTCAGCGTATTGACGTGTAATCTTTTTGTTCCTTTTTGAAAGCTATCAACGGAAGGTAGAAGTCTATGATTATTGATCGACTTCCACATTCCGGTGAATGACGTGCGTATGCAACAGCGTGCGTGATGGTTTTGAGCAAACAGTTTCCCAAAATATCATCTGATTATAGAAGCAGAGATGATATCTCCTACAACAGAGAGTTATAAACATTTTAATCTTTATTGTGTTAGATAACACGAAATTTCAAACGATACCCACACATTTGGCAAACTATTTGCAATTATATTTATCATGCCATACAGATAAGACGATTTTTACAAGATCCCTAGTAATTTTTTTGTTTAAAATCTTTCGATAACTATATTTTTTAGTTAATTTACAAAATACATAATTGATCTGAAATATTACTTTAAAATTTTACACTAAATCATTCAAGTTTTAGTAAATTTTATTATACATACATAACAAAACTTAAGATTTCTTAAAAAAAAAAGTCAACTAATTAATTTTATAAATTAAGAACACAGAAAGGTCATAAGTGATTTATCGAGTGTTAGTGCCTTGTAACTCAAAATATATAATTCCACCTCGTAATACATATAATTAATGAAAAGTTCTCAAAAATGAAATGGTATAAATAAATAATGCATGTATCGTCATGTAAATTTCAGGAGTTAAAATAGAGAGATGGATATGCGGATGACAAAATAACATACAAATAAAATCTTTATAAGCTAATTTGTTCAGTATCTAATGTCACCACCTCTAGCTGCTACGTAAGTTTCAATCTATGCAGGTATTCTATCTTAGTGTACTAATGATTGTCTTAAGTAACTGTTAACAAATCCCATCGACTGTTGTACGCAAATTATTCGCGATTGGTTCTAGACGGTCCTCGGCCCATACCACGTCCAATGAGATCTTTTTTGGAAAGTTTTCAGGCCAATGAAGAATGTCAAATTCATTCAAGCTGTTAAGAGTTTACCTTGTAATATGCTGCATAATTGTCTAGCTAGAATATCGTATTAGGTGTGCCCTGGAGCAAGGGCAGGAAAATAGACTCCACAAATTGTATAACCTAAAAGTCCACTTTCGTCAATGTGAACCAGATTTGGCACTTGGGGAAATGATTGGTTCATAGAGTTCTTTGTTTCACCAGCATAGATGTATTAGGGTTTCAAACCCAGTTCTTAGCCATAATTCTTCCCCAAACAGAAAGGCTATTCATCCGTGATCGATTCCTGATGCCATTCGAGGGTTCAGGTTCAGGGTTCAGATACACAGTGACGGCGTTCTTCGGTTGTTAATTGGTGGTATTGATCTCACCGACGTGTCAGAAGCATATTCTACTATCGCTCCTGAGATTTGCGTTATTTTACGTACATCACTTCTTGGTGCTGCCATTTCACTTTTAAAGAGTATATTATGTTTTACCTATGTAATTACTGGTTCCATCGTGATTCAGTAAGATTTAGAGTGACAGCAGTTTGGGAAAATGATAACTCATCAACAAAAAGCATTTTGTGCCTTGTATTTTCCCTCCATGATCTCCTGATCTTATATGTTGTGAATTTTCTTTATGGCTCGAGTGGGTTCTTGACTTATTCAGCATGTAATATTTTTCCTTAGAAAAGAAATGTTTAAGTATCATTCTTTAGACACCAGTCACTGAACTCAAATATCACATCACTGCTGCACAGTTAAACGTGATCGGATGGAATTTGTTGAACTTGACAATTGAATAAATGTTAACGGGGAGTAACATTGAACAATTATCAAATTGTGTGAAAAACATGCTTTTTTTCATATAATGGTATACACTATTTTTAATGAAACACTTTTTGACAATATGTTGTGAACTACATGATGGCCAAAGCCATCTTAACTGACGTGCATGCAGATCAAAGAAGTTCAATATAACTCACTCGTTGACCAACAATGGAATCGAATACGATATCTTTCACTCTGAAGTGCAATATTCTACAGTTAAGTGAGCCCTTTATGAAATACACTGAAAGTATATTTGTCTTATAATCGATTAGTCATTTGTTATTTTTCATATACACTCATCAGTAAGTAAATTATATTTGCTTCAAAACAAATTTCTCTGGGATGCCAGACGAATGGTCTGTCTTTCATTCAACAAATCGAGGGTTCGAATCTTGTCTGAGAATATGTTCTTAATGATTCAGAACATGTTTATTATATAATAGGTGAGATATTGCACCAATTAGTTGGTGTCAGAAAATACTTTAGGATATTCATTCTAAAATCAAGATTTGTGTTAAAGTATTATGAGGGCAAATTAAGCAGACTTTTAATATAGCTTTCTCATAATGATTTATTGATTAACAGTGTTTTGTGTGGAGAAGGCTCTGTTGTCCTTAGGATTAATCACCATTAAGCAACGAAGGAGGCCAAAAACTGTCCCAAAAATCTGTTAAAACACTAAATAGATAGTTTAATATGATGACAAATTAAATCTTCCTTTTACTTTTGTACATAAATCAAAATAACATTATGTGTATTATATAATTATAGAAGCTAGAATTAAAACAAACGTAAAAATCATGAATGGTCCTTTCGCATTCAGAGCTTTTATATTTATTTTAATTCTTACAATGCAGCTGTTCAAAAGTAATTATGAACGAATTAGCATTATAATAATATGCGCTCTGGTCTACAACTCAACAGTTTGCTAGTTTGAATCCCTTGTCGGGTGTAAAATACTAAATCAGAATATTGGGTCATATGTAAATTAAAATGTAAATATAGAAGTTATCCTCAATTAAACTAATCAATTTTTTCATTTGTTGACATTTATAAAGAAATATTTTTTTCATAAAATACGAGTAATACCCACTCTTGTTAAAACTTAAATTATCAAAAGGTTTTGGTCATTTTAGTTCGATTTTATATAAGCATTTTATCTAGAATTTTTCCTTAAATTTGTTTCTACAGTTTGATGTGCTGAGCAGGCAAATAAATGATAATTCTATGGTGGTTCAGAATCCATTTCGGGAAAGTCTCAGTCTAATTAACTTTTGTATGCAGAAAATGACCGTTGAGAAATAAGCAAACCAATCCATAATTTGTAATTGTTATACTGAATTTAGGAATTTTTCTCTCTAATAAAAATAATATTAAAATGTTTTCATAATTTTTCTTACAGTAAACTATAAAGAAATTCTCGATGTAATTTTAAGGCTGTCAATTTACATGTATTTTGCAAAATTCTCATTAATATTTTGCAGAGGTATAGTAAGATGAAATATAACTAAATAAATTTAACTGGAAATACTTTTGTGTGTGTGTGGGGGGGGCTCTTTGCATTAAATCCAAATCTAAAAAGAAAGGAAATGTTTACTTTTAAGTAAATATTAGCAGAAGGAGTACAGGCACGAAACAAAACAATCACTCAAAATACAGACAAGCAGAATTTTATTTCGTTCAAGTACATGTCAAGTACTAAAAAAGAATCCTATAAACAAAGACAATCGTAAAATGGCAACGATAACAATACTAAGCTGAGTAAATGAAAGAAATTCCTGTACAGCACACACAGGGATATTTCTCTGAGAAAATAGTAAATTATAGTTAAATATGTTCTGGATTGTGAAATAAAAATAGTATAAGACTCGTAAAAAAAAAATCCAATTTTTAAATCAGAAAATAGTTTTGCAAACTAATAAATAAACTTGGTAGTGGTAATAAATATTAGAATGTTTTTATGCATACATTAAAAGTTATGTTCTATTTTGAAAAGAACAATAAAATATTTTCATCAAGTGTAGACCCTCAGATGAATGCCGATTGAATAAATTACAGAGATGTTTTTATGTGTTGACAAATAGAAAAGTTAATAAAAGCAGTTTTTTTATTACGAAGTATTGAATGGAACTTCTTTTGAGCAGCTTTTGGAGATTGTTGGAAGATCGTAATGATGAATTGGTTTCTCCAGACTAATAATTTATAAAAGTAAAACGAGTGCATACGTGGAACACGTAAAATTTGCTATAATTATTAGAAGGGAAGTTAGTCTTAAATTTTCTAGAATCATAAATTGTTCTCGAACTTTGTAAATGTTTTGAATACCGGGATTCTTCCGTGTATTCATAAAAAATAGATATTTACATAAGCACATTTATTGATTATTAAAACATTTTCTTTATTTTGCTTATTATTTTGGTTCACAAATATAGCAATTATTTTTACTTCATCCTATAGAGTGCACACTTTCAAAAATATAATGTAAAACTTGAATGTCAACCATCAAGTAAAAACCGCTTAGAATTACAAAGAGGGAGAATGTAGTATTGATTAGGGAAAAAAAAAAATTTTTTTACATAGGTGGAACTTCCTCTTCTCTGATTTAAATCATTAATTTCTGTATTTCAACGACTTTCTGATACTGCAAAAGAGACAGCCTTAAGGTCGAAAGCTGCTGCATATCAACCACATAATTGCCTTCTGGAAGGACTTTTAATAGATACTGGGTCATATTCATGTGTCGCAATGGAGGAAACCCGGAAAACTCCCAAGCTCCTACCACCATACACGTGCTGTCAAGGATGAATGTGCATACCAATATGAAAAGAAACGCAGTATTCATTTCCCTTATTTAATTGTTGTTAATTGGATTTGTGGCAGAAGAGAGTAACACATATGAATTATAAAACTAGAAACCGGATATAACAGTTTAAATGTAGGAACATGTAGAAAAGTCATGGAAGCTTTGAGTACTTACAGCTCACATCAGCAGGAGTGAACATTAAGGAGAACGTGGTAGACTGATGGACTGCCAAGCCATTCTGAGATAACCACTGATACTAATTTATATGATTCGCATACCTAAAAATATATTTGCTTAATTCCTAATCGTCATTAAAAGTGATCGCCGTGACAAATAAAAAAATTAAAAGTTGTTTAGTATCCAGAAAAGTCTACCCACACCTGGACTAGTCATAGGATAGTGCTATTTAAAGCATGAAGTGCCAGGTTCGGTACCAGCCTCTGTTGAAACCCATTCAAGGGTTTTCAACAACCTTGGAGACAGACTTGAAAAGGATTGGCATAACGTTTTGCTATTTGGTTTAGGATGTTCATGGGGTACTTCAATGCAGAAATGGAATGGATCGGCCATCGGAGGGAGACTTCTTTGTTGGTTTTCCTTCTCCATAATCGAAGCTAAACCTTGTTTCTTAATCGAGTCCAGTCACCCCAGACACTTGGAAAACATTGGGAAAGGAGTCAAAAATAAATTCAGATGCTCAGTCTTGATTCATTCATGTGGGGTATTGAGCAAAGTTCTTACAAATATTTGAAGTGTGTTGGGATGCTGACGGAAAAAGAGCTGATTATGAAAATAATTAGATGAAAAAAAAATAGTAATAAAAGCAGAGATGGGTGCTTCCCTTTAGATGCATATCTGTAGTTGCAGGTGTTTGGAAGTTTTCCGAGTTTCTTCACTGGACACTCGTGAATACACCCCATTGTCAACGAAAAGTCATCTTGAAAGACAGTTTATGTTGCGGATATCTTACGACATTCCACCATTAGTCTGTTCACTGGGCAGTGTGATACCTTCGCTTATGTGACACAATTGCTTTCTCCCAAATAAGTGCTGTTCTTTTCTTAAATTGCTTTCTAGATGATCTTCCAATTTGTATATTCCTGTTCATGACTTGTTCTTGAGAGTTCATGACTCAAACGGAAATATTTATAATAAAAATAAATATTCCTATGAGAGTCAAGAATAAAAAGTAGTAAAATTTTCATTGGAGGACATATTGAGAAATTCTTCATGAAATTGTTTAAACTTAACAATTCGCACAATTGTAAAAATTTTTAAACTTAACAATTTCATGAAGAATTTCATATAATTGTTAGACTTTAAAATTAACATCTACTGTATATGTTATAAATTTTGTAATAGTTTACTGACAGAAATAAACATTTTCAATATTTAAATTTGTAGTAATTTTTAAGTTTGTATGGCAAAATCTTAAACTTATTATTTCTTATTCATGTTTCAGAATTTTTTTATTCTATCTTTCAGAAGAGAAATTCCCCTCATAAACCATTTTCGTCAAGTAGTTCTTATTAGTTTTTAATTTAAATTCTTCAATTTCATTAATAAAAAATATTAGAACTAATATTTATTCATTTATAATAATAATCTATATGCAGTAGTTAACTTTATGCATTAAATTATCTTTATACATTTCATTTATTATAACTAATCTTAATGCAATCTTTATGCATGCGAAATAAGCTTTTTAAAAATACCCATAATGAAGGAGACATATTTTCACAAGAGATTTACATTTTTTAATTTAATATAATAATAATTGTATATTTTTTAAAATCAAAACAGCTGACATAACTTAAACTATTAGAAAAGTGATATGTTACAAATGAACACAGTGGGACTATATTTTCCTTTTCGTATTAAAACGTAAAATCTGTCATCAAAATATATCACCTTGAAAATCAGTATAAAGTATAAAAGAAAGTGTTTTGAATAAAATACACATGTGAATGTGTATACTTATATGCTGCATTTTTGAATGGATGAATTGGACTTTCAAATACTTTTAACGCATTTCACTAGCTAAGATATTCTTGGAATATACTTATTGCATAAAGATTCATACAACACATTTTACTAACTCAATCTTTATATAAAAATTCTCTCTAAGATTAAACTAGGATTTTAAAAATTAGTTATTTTTAGAATAAGAAATTTTGATTGGAATAGGAAAACACACACAAGGATTAACTGATTTAAATAAAAAAAAACCAAAAACACATGAAAGAAATACAGCAAAGTTTCTGCTGATTCTCTCTGTAACTGATAAATATTATTTTAATTCCATTAGTGACATAAGACTTGTTTAAGGTTTCCTTGCTCAGAATCCTTTTCCAGATAGATCACGTGATAAAGTCATCACGTGGTCTCTCTCAAAATAGAAAAATCCTTAACTATTTCAGCATGTTTGTCCAAGCGGTTGTAAAATGAAGTGCTTTCGATACTAAACTGTGGAATCATAGGAAGGAATGTGCTTTTATTACTTTAATAAAAGCTTTAGCTCGAGACAAAATACTTTTAAGAAAATAAGCATTTAAATTGGCCGAGAAAAGGACTGCTATTATTTCATTACGTTTCTTGCTGACAATTTCTATCAACAGAAACCTCTATACAATCACAATCAGTTATTCAATAATTACTTAATTGTTGTTGAAAGTTACGGTGTTCATTAATTTAACTTGAACCCCTTCGCCATTTTATAAATACAGTCGAATGCTTATTTCGACTCCTGCACTCTTTTCCCTAAACAAATTACTTTAGTGCAGAAATCTTAAAACCTACAATTATATTTGCTGTGAATAGGAGTTAGCAGAATTAAGTTTAAAGATTAGGTAATCCATCTGGTTGATTTATGTGAAAAGCGACAAAGAAATATCTTTAATCATAAAAGAAAGTCATACGTCGCTTTTGAAAATAATTTTTGGAATAGCGTTATGTAATTAAATACCCATCCTTGGGTTTGTAAAACGGGAATTCAAAATGTACAAATACAAGAATGAATTTGAGAAATAGTTGATTGGTCTAAGGGATCCCAAACTTTTTCTTAAGTTGTTGTCTTTTTAAAAAAATGAATTCACTTCATCGAGCTTCTCAGTTTCTTTATATATATATAGTATACTATAGAAGTAAAACCTTTAATTACACACTTGAATACCGTGTTTTGTCAGCTTAAAGCTATTAGAAGCTATTTTAAAGTCCATAGAATAAATCACGTTCCGGAGAACTTTTGAGATGACAGTACCATGTGTATGGAAATTTTCTGTTCCCCCCTTCCGTTGCAACACGAGATTACAGCCCACTATCGATGAAAAGTCCTCTGGGAAGGCAATTTACGCAGTCGATGCTGAAATTCCTTACAACGAGCTTCGGCTGCCAGGCAGTCCCCTACTGAAAAGTATGAAAGCTACAGTTACTTATTTCTGCCAAACAAAATCAAATGATCAAACTGACATCTGAGTCGATATTCTCTTCTACAATTTGTACTCCCTCAAAGTAAATATAATGGAACCAATGACTGAGAGATAAACTTGAACAACTTCTGACAACAAAGTTCGGTTAATAATCTTGTAACATTAACGCAGATGAAATGTTAACGAAAGTTACCATACTGACCTTAAAAATAGCCATCTCCCATAACAATGCACAGCTTAGATCCCCTTTACTTGTCCTAGAAACTTTGCAAGAAGTTGTATTTTGGGATGGAGCTCAAACGACTCATTACATTTCGTTGCATGTCAGGAATATCGTCAAATCAATCCCTTCAAAACGGTTTTGAGTAGTGGAAATGGGAAGAAGCTGGAAGATTGAGATGTGGCAATTATGGTGGATGTTCAATTTCCACCAGCCCCACTTTTTGAGGAACTATTTGACGATATTAGCTATGTGAGAGAGGACATTGTTAGGAACGAACAACAATGAATCTTGCTGTGCGTACTAGAGTCTTACTATGTTTAGACGTTTCATCAAACGAGTTAAAATTTTAATGTACTTTGCAGGTTCATCGTCATTCTCTCAGGAAGAAATTCTTTGTGGATAATGCCTTGACTAGGAAAAAAGGTGATGAGCATCGTTTTGATGCGTTATTTTCCTGTTCTGACTTTTTTCGATGAAGTGATGCAGGAGAATGCCATTCCATGCTTCCCCATGTCCTTTCAGAGTTTTATCAAGTATATCAGAACTCATCCTCAGTAACAACACTGTTCAAGAAATTCGATGTTGTATCCACCGCTTCGACAAAATACTGTAAACTTAACAGCTTCTGATCATCAGACATGTGATGTGGCACAAAAAAGCAACACGTTTTTTCATCACTAAGTTCTGGGTAACTATTTGTCTCATGGTTTCACGATTAATCAGCAGTTCATCAGCTATCATGAGCACGGTCAAGCGACGATCTTTTGAGATTGATTTCCTTACATTTTCAATGTTTTTGTCACTGCCAGAGATCGTCTGTCCTCCTCTGCATGGGTTGACAGAAACACTTTCCCGGCCTTCTCGAAAAGGGCGAAACATTCGTTCACATATTTCATAGACAAAGCTTTATCTTTATAAACACGTACTACATCACATGAGTTTCTTTCAATGTCGTGCCAAGCTTAAAAAAATTGAACTTTTGTTCGTTCGTTTACCTGTTCTCATTTTAAAATCAACACATTAAATACTTTTTAAAAGAAATCTTTCACAGAACACAAAAGATGCTCAACTCAACAACGATGGCAGCCATATAGCCAACACCTGCCACTACGCATGTGCAGCGTTCTGTATCCCCAGTGTTGCCAGATCAGCCGTCAAACTTTATTGTCAAAGGTTTTATAAGTTTTCTTAACATGATAGTCTTCCTCTTGGTTAAGTGATGAACCTACCTATTTCTACAATAGGTTCACGATATGACTCCTGTTAGGTTATCGTAGTTCCACTTGTGCTGAACTTCTCAAAATCCTTTATACCACAATGTCTTAGAATGTGCAGGGTATTTAATAAAATTCGATGCACAATCTCTCAATCTCTGATTTCTTTTCAAATTTGTTACATTTATATGAATGCTTCTTTTGCCAAATTAATTCCCTCCATAAATCAAGAAATTGAGAAAAACGATGAAACAACCTATTGTGCTCATTAAAACTAGCTTCATTCATTTCATTTAAATATGCCTTTTAAGATGATAATTTTATTTTAAGAGAAATTTATTTGAATTTTTAAAGTTAGATATTATGTACACCTTTTGATCCTAAAATTTAATAAAATTCTGGAAATGGTGTTGATCAATAGGGCAAATGAATCATATAAATTTGCAGCCTTATTTTTATAAGTATTTTGGACGTGTTTGTTCTTTGTTCTACGATTGCATTTTATACGAAAAAGCTCTTTTAAACTTACAGATTAAAAAAAATTCTAATCTACAACAAGGAATCATACAAAAGGGGGGAATCAAACTAAATAACTATTGAAGTGAAAGCTACATTTCTAACTTTTTAAATTAGTTATAGGTGGACAGAGAATTTTACTAATGCATTATTAAGATTGTATGACTTGAATATAAGTGATATAATTGTGATTATTTAATAAACTTTTATCTCAGATTTTTATTTTTATATTTGATTACTCAAATGATAGATATCTCACGCTCTTAATTTTTACTAAAAAATATTTTAATTAGATTATATTGCAATTACTGTATATATGTCAAATGGTAGTTTGTAATTAGTAAGTACAAAAATGTGTGTCTTACTCCTTTCTCATTATACCTCAAAATTGTAACTGCTAAGAAATGACCTCGACACTTGACCCTGGGGAAAAGCATACATTATTAGGTTTCTTAATACTTTTAATGAATAGTAACCTAATAGTTGAAAATTTTTCTCAGATATTTTTGTCAATAAAACTTATTGCTTTCCAAAGCCACATATGCATGTCTAATACAACAAATATGCATGTAAAAGGCTCAACTCTCTTTATTCACTTCCGAATAGGATTGAATCCGAAGTCGTTCACTTAAAAAAAGCTATTATTGGGTAACAATGACCCCCCAAGGCCTAAGATGAAAGCAAAATTTAATCAATTTATCTTAGCTTTGTTCAGCGTGCCATTTGTTTGTACGAGTTTAAAAGGGTCTTGGGGTAGGGCAATTCTGGTCGGAATTTAAAATCTAGAGTTTGAATGTGGCCATTATTTAACAATGGAGAATAGAACCAGCACTTGCATCTGTCGGCGTGTGTGCTTCTGAGTCTTCAATTCTCGAGAGACATAAATATAAGTCTACTCACGATGTAAGCATCTTTTTGGAAAACAGTGGATGCTTGGGTACCTTGTAAAAGCTTCTAGCAGTTGGACTATTCACTGTGTAATAGCAACCATATATTACATTTTGAATGTTAATGTAAAAAAATTCCCTGAAAATACTGCCTTATAGTATTTTTTAAATAAAGACAATAATTAAAAACAATCTCCGAAAAATGTACATTTTTCACAATGTCATATTTTTTTGTAAGAAATTATCAAAAAATGATATTAACTTAATTGAAAGGATTGTTTACGATTTAAGTACTTTTTTTATTTATGAAAATAAACGCTTTAAAAATATTGACTCCTTTTAGTAGAAACAAACTTTTATCTCTGCAAAAATTCAATCTTGAGAAATATTTTAACAGATGAGGAAATATACATAGAAATGGAGTTTAACATGCCTAAAACCAATAAATGAACAGCTGTAGACTGAATATTTAAAAACTTTCGGTACGGATGTGTTCTTGAAAGACTGTGAACTTAGTAAATAATGAAAAATAGTTAACGTACATTGAATGGTTTGTTCACTTTTATCTGTTTTCAACAAAATTTATTACTTGTTAAGTAAACATCTAGCAAAATGCGTTTTCCCACACCGCAGTCGTAAGCAGTTAACAATCATAAGCCTCATTACCATCGGGAATTTTGTCTCACTCCTTAAAGCTACGGCTTCAAGAATAAGGCTAGTGTAATCTTTCATGTTCTGCTCAATAATATATCGTTTCATTGAATGTTTTGTATTTTCAGATTGTGATGGTATAACTATAGATAGAAAATTCTAAAGAGCCCCGTGATCTGAGCTCTCTCTTCGAAGCGTTTTCTCAAACCTTCTCTAGGTACAGGGAAATTTGCTGTTTTACTTGATCTTCGGTATGGAAGGTGCCAAGTTCGATCCCACTCTATTGAACAATAAAAGATAAATGATGTATCTTTAGGCACATCTATTGAAAGTATTTTGGGAGTTGTATGAATTTTCTACCTTGCGATGTATAAATATGGCCTATCACCTATGAAATGTGTTCCCGGAAAGTTGTAATCATTTCACGGCGTTTGCTTTTTTACAACTTTCGTTTGTTAGGTTTCCGAGCTGGTAGCCGAGTGGTTAGCGCTCTAGTCTTTTGTTCAACAGTTCGTGGTTTCGAATCCAATTTCGGATGAGGAAATATCCAATAGTTTGAGATCCACTTTAAATTGTAGGTCCCGGTGTAGTGCAAAGATGACCGTTGAACGTGATAAACAAACCGATCATTTGTTAGATAATGCATTTAGCGGAGGAAAAGCTTAAAATAGATGGCGTTAATATCGCAGGAGATATATAAAGTTTTTTCTTGACAAGATATTTCTGATTCCTTATTTTTTTTTTCCAGAAAAATATAAAAGTTGACCATATTTCATTTAATTAATAGTTAAAATAATATAACAACTATGTTAATAAAAATGTTTTTCAGAATTGTCTATATTTTATGTAAGAATATTGAAATTACTTTAATCAAACGTTTAATTATATTTAATTTGCAATATTAATTATTTGTCATTTTGATTAAAAGCTCAATTATTGCATGGATCCATTTCGTTTGTCTGTTGGTATGCAGTCATATCTTGCACTCGATTCTAACTAGACCGGGACCTACAGTTTAACGTGGACTCCGAACCACTACAAACATTCCTGCCAAAGACGAGATTTGATCCCATGAGCTTTTGAATCGGAGACACACACTCACAAGAGCGCTAATCATTTGGCTATCAACTAGGCTGAGATTAGGGCAGAACAAAGTGTATAATTAAATGATTTAAAGAGACTATAGAACTTTGATATTTGCAGAATAATTGCATTGGAACACCAAATAACCATACTAGATTATAATGAAAGAAGAAAATTGAAAAAGAGTTCTTTTTTCAATGAAATTAAGGTGCTTATATGTAAATTCATTTTGATAATTAATTTATTAGTTCGATGGATTAAAATATTCCTAACAATAGTGAAAAATTATTCCCACGAATATATCGCAAATATCTACTTGTATTTTATTATTCTATTGAAACAAGAGTTCCCATTTTTAGGCTTTCGTTAAAAACATTTTTGAAGAGGCTCTTAGCTTAATTAGAGCCTGTCAAAAATCTTTGTAATATTATTCTGGATTTCTCTATTCAGTCATACTTAAGCATAAAAGACTTCATAATTGTCGGCACTTCATGTTTATTTTTCTTTTTACCAGAGAAAAAAATAAAGCATTTTTCTTTTTCCCTTCTTAGGATACATTACAAAACACCTCCGCAAAATTATGTGCATGCAAAATATGTTAAATCACATGCCTAATATTTTATATTTTACTTACTTTTTTTTTAATTTTCTGCCTTAAAAATATTTTATTTTTATGTTCTACATAAATTTCCTGATTTATATATTTATAGAACTAGATGCCACTTTGACGATCTAGCTATAATTTTTTTTAGCGATGACACATTCCTAAAATGAAAAGAAAACATCTCTTCAATTTTTGACTTGAAAGTAATGATCTCTCCACCGGATGATTGAAGAAAAATGCGTCTGAAACAGAATCGATTCACAATTTCAGTTTGGAAAACCGTTCTTTGTTGACCATTATTTGCATGCGATCTTCAGAAGAAGGGGCGTGATGCCACAGTTATTAATCACAGCAAATTCGTGATTAGGTTGTAAGTGAGGGGCGTTCGCTTAAAGAGCGTTGACTCTGCAGGCTGAAAGGCTTGAATATTGATGATTGGCTTTGCTCGTGCGCCGCAGTGTTTGCCCAGACCTTGTATTCTCTTTTAAAACGGCGAGACAACAATAAATCTCTCCAAGCCTCTCCATAAATCTTTCACCTAATTCCTAGCATTATCACCGAGCAGATCTCGAACTCGATACTGGCTACCGACCTTCAAATTATGCAATACTGTCCATAAATATTTATGGTAATTGCTACGTTTCTTACTCATAGCAGAGGCCTTACATTTGAATTACAGGTGGGTCAAATGCCGTACCATTTCTTGACTATAAAATCACGTGTAAACGTTTATTACATCTATTTATAATATATATATATATATATATATATATATGTATGTATGTATGTATGTATGTATGTATGTATGTATGTATATATTAGAACAATAATTATCAATAAAAATGGAAAAGCATGTGTGCTAAGTTCAGAAGTTAACAGGAAAAAGATTGTGAAAAGGCTAACTACACCCCCTCTCCTTAGATAATTATAATGTATATGGAAAAATAAACGTAAAATATAAAAAGTAAACCTATATACATTGCTAGCTTCGTTGAAGTGTGTTGGCAATTAAGAACGAAATAATTCCTTCCAATCTGATCATACAAACTCGAGAAATGCGAAATGAATAAATGCGATAAATACATAACATGACAGGAATAAGCAAAGTGAGTTGATAATCTGAAGCAGAATGGAATCCTGAAATGACCACGATATGAAGAGACCAAATGAATACTATTACTATAAGACAGGTTTAAAATTAGGCATATAAAAAGTTGTAATTAAATTAAGTAAATATAAATACATACAAAAGAAATATAAAACGCATACATAAAATAAAAAAATATAGAAACATAAAAAAATTTCGTTGTAAATCATGTAAATGTGCCAAATAGCAGTTTCAAATTTCTTATAAAATCTTGATTCTTTTCTCTTCCTTAATAATACCTTATTTTACTTTTATAAACATTTTTCTACCTGTTAAAAATCCTTTAATAGAAAATTTGTCGTTGTAAATGTTATTTAATAGATTTCTCACGGAATAAAAAGATCTTAGTTCATTTGATTATGCTATTTATAGATAGTTATAAAATATTAAACTCTAATTATTTTACTGAGAAATGCTTCTTTCAGATTTTAATAGAAATATTAGAATAACAAAACAATTATTTATAAATAGTAAAATTAAATACTGTTTTTTCAGGAATAGCAGTAATCTAAGTATGGGATTCAACATCACACAATAAAGATATCAAACATTTCAGATTTCTACTTTTATTCATTTTAATTAAACTTAACCCTTCGGAATGAATGTTTTTAAAAAATCAAAATTTGAAACACATTATCCTTACATTATAGAATGCTATTTTATGCACAGATTATCAAAATACAGAGATATTAACATACATATGACTCAGTTATTTTTCATCGTGGAAAAAAATAATTAATTACCTCAGATATCTAAAAAATATTTTTACCTGTTTTATCTCATATTAATCTATGATAAAGTTACTTAAAATGATAAAATTATTATTTCTTATTAATTTTATGCTAAAAACAAATTTTCGCTTAAATATATATTTGAAATTAAATAAGTTTTTGCTGAAAAATTGTCTAATGTGTAGGGATTTAATGCTTGTGTCTGGAAGTAAGTGAATTCAATACCAAATCTAGTCGAAGATTATTGTGCGGAGAAGGCAAATGGAAATTAAAAAAATAGATGTTCCTCAATTAATGTGATGTGAAATATAGAGATCAACTTCTCATCACTTGTCTATGGTTACAATGCCAAGGTGGTTGGCTTTGCTTAGTAAATTAAGGCATCAGTAAACGTAGCGCAGTGATCAAGTCAAATACGTAACACTAAGAGGCCGAAGTGACCCAGTTTAGAAAGTAGTGACCAGGAGGTACTGAATTCTATACCTGACACAATCTGATATCTGTCTAGTTAAAGAATGGCAAAAGGAGTAAAGTAAACTAAGTCTCAGTTTCAATGTCTATTTACTGGTATAACTTTGTGTAAAGAAAAGATTGTAAACTCAACTGTCGACCACTTGAGTGGAATTCAAAATAACAAGGTGATTCATTTGCCGATTTTAGTTGGCAGAAATAAGCAGCCTGAAGCATATTTCAAGGAAATAAATGTAAACACTACGCAGTAAAGTCAAAATCAGTTTTCTATCGATCGGCATTCTCACTAACCATAAAGATAACACAAGATATAAGAAAAATATTTTGCAATTTTCAAAATAAAATTTAAACCATGATATGTTTTATTGCGAAAAATATATGCGAAAAATTCAAATACTTATCGCATGACGCATTGAATACAATAACATGTTCATTCAGCTTATTTTCTCTACATTCCACAAAAAATATTACATTCTTCTAAGAAATAATAACCCGGATTCAGGCACATTCCCACATTTTACTTAATTTCATATTGTTCGATTACCTTCGTAGAAAAAACATGTAATTTCATGCCATTCAGTTTCACTCCAACAGTAAACACATAAATTTTATTTGAAAAAAATATAGAAAATTTCTAATGGTTACACATTAAAAAAAGCTTTAAAATGAGTTCATTTCTACAAATATGGAATGATTCATACACAATTTATTTATTTTTACAATGATATTTTGTTTTTACACATTCCCATTTTAAATTTCTCTCGATGAAATGCTTTTTTTTTTTTTCGAAGATAAAATTTATTATTTCCATAAATATTTAATTTTTAATTCTTCGCTCATAAATTTCTCAAAAATTTGAGAACAGTTTTCTTAAAATTATCACGAAAACGTCATCACAAAAATATCCCCCAGAAATTGGTTTGATTAGGTTATATACTTACAATTTTTCTATAACATATTTATACTTGAACTGACTGCCTCCAACGACATCATACCAAAAAAGAGACTTGGATCTTACTGAGTTAAGAGTCCATAAGCTCTTTCTACTTGATGGTCTTTGACGGGGTCAATTATTGAACCGTTACCCCTTGGCATCAAACCCAGAAATGTTTTTAACAGTTATGAGGGATACCTTTGTTGCCTACCAAGTGTTTCTTACTTTCCTCAAGAAATTCCAACCTGTTTATTGTATAAAAAAATATCCTTCTCAACAAAAAATATTTTCAAAATGATAAAAATAATTTTTAAATAAATTTTGATTATATTTTGAATTAAATTGGCAGTAATTATAATTATCTTTCTCAATTTATTTGGTGATGAATAACCAAAAGACGTGTAATAAAATCTCTATCCTACATCTTTCCATTCATTCGTCACTTTGGAATTTCCTTTGAAAGACTTTC
This sequence comes from Latrodectus geometricus, assembly GCA_026290005.1. Lineage (NCBI taxonomy): Eukaryota > Metazoa > Arthropoda > Arachnida > Araneae > Theridiidae > Latrodectus > Latrodectus geometricus. The sequence goes on from JAPDSC010113544.1 coordinate 268,304, forward strand.
TCTTCGACGTCTGTCCAAATTACAAACATTAGTTTTTATTTAATTTAAAATAATCAAATTCATCTGTCGACCGATATGAAATCCATCCATTCATGTGCTTCAAATAGCCTTTAAATATTTATATGAAAAAAAATAACGTCTAATTGTTAATTTAACTTAACTGATGAGAGCGTGATAATCTGGTGAGGAAAGCATCACTGAGCTGAAATTCTTTATGCGCATAAAATTTGAAATTCAACATCTCTTCCTCAATGAAACTTGAAGAAGGAGGTGCCAGCTTAGATATCAACCTCGTCATTTGAGAGTTGTTTAAAATGACAGGGCTAAGATCTGGATTCAATAGCTTTGGTTGGATGAACTACTGGGCTAACTAGACTACTGAATAGACATCGCTAAGGTTATTTCTATAATTTATCTCAGTAAATCATGAAAATTTATGAAGAGAGAGTTATTTACATATAACTGACTAAATTAGATCATACCTATAACGCATTACACGATGGGTGCAAAATTAAGAAGAGAAGGCATCGCATTATACTAAAGGGTTAATTTTCTCTAACATAACGAATTTTATTTATCTAAACCATTACTAAAATATGAAATCGGATCTGAATTAGCTTTCTCTTCATCACAACTTTGAAGCCGTAAGGCTATATAAATATTTACAGAATTTTCTGCATATTTATCTCCAGTCAGTTCAAGTAAAACAATAATTATACAATGGATCTGGATAGAAGAATATAGATTTGGAAAGCCATTTTCTATGTGTTAGGAAGATAATGGATTCAGTGCCTAGCACTATCGAAGACTGTCGTGTTGAAAAGACTTTACAGCCTAAACGTTCCTTTGAGCATCATGTTCCTCCACTGATGTGGAGGAGAGAGCCCATTTCAAATGTCGCCAAAGATTATGAGACTATTGCTTGTGATTAGTATTTTGCATCGGCAGAATTACGGGAACACATCATAAAAACTATTGTTGTTGTTACATAGGACACTTGGACATACATATGACATACGTTACATATGACACATATGACATACGTTACATATGACACATATGATTCAAGCTCGCCCGTCAGGGACTGGATGAAGAAGTCAGATACTGCGTCTTCCGTTTTTGAACAGTGCACCCCCTACGAGGGTGGAAGTATGATTTTGTCTCATAGAAGACAGAACCATCTGTGTCTACCAATTTATACTTAGAAACCAGAGAAGACCCAAGGTCTGACTCCTAACATCCCCGAGAGGTATTAATATAAAAATAATTAATCTGAGCAATCGTGCTTCTGCAATCCAATTTTATGAATGGCAAAGAATAAGAAGTCACCCTTCTATGGAACAGCATTGCTTGGTATTGCATAATGACGGCAGCATAGCAACGTTTTCTAACAGCCGAATAATTCTGTAAGCTATTTTGAGCTTCTTCTGGCACGCTGTATTCACCCTGACAGAAAAAGCATCCACTATGGTTGATGTACATACAAAAAAAATAAATATCCATTTTCTGTAGCTTAAAAATGAATGGGGTCGATTCCGGAACCGAGCTCTCCGATTAGGCTATCGTGATGCTAGATGGTAATGCTTATCTTCTGTGTATTGACTGAGGCAAGAATTGTGGATAAGTCTTAGGCTGTTAGGCTATCTACTAGGCAATGTCAAAGTTATTGTGAGTAGCTTGGCGTAGAGCTAAAATAGCGGTCTACAGAATGAATAATCTTAGGCTCGTTCCAAGTCATTGTTGAATTACTTACGCTAGATAGTGAGCCTCTATTTTTGCATTCGCTTTTATCGGGGAAGGTGCTTAGTGATTTTTCTTTCTCAAAACACACAAATATGGACCAATATCTATGAAAAGATCTCCCAGAAAGCAATTTATGCAGTCGACATTAAAAAGCCTTACAACATCTTAGACCCTTAACCACTACAGACCACTACTACTCAACCACTACGATTGCTTAAATTAATTATTGTTATACTAATACCTCTCGGGGATGCTAGGAGTCAGGCCTTGGGTCGTCTCTGGTTTCTAACTATAAATTGTAAGACACAACCATTACAACCACCCATTATCCCACTCTTATGAATCTCTGTGTGATATTGAGTCATATACAAAGACACGTTCAAAGTAAATATTTTGTGCAAAATTAACTTTGCTGATGTATTTACTTTCCCCAAAAAGAGAATTTAAAATCTATCATTCGTAGAAATCTTGGTTTCTTGGACTGAAAAACATCATCTACTCAAACATTTGATAATCTTTTATAATCACAATAAATAAAAAAACTCCTAATTGGTCTGGTAGCTCTTCAGAGGTCAACAAACACAAGTTCGTGAATCAAAAACCAACAGACGTAGCTGCCGTTCCCTCGGGATGTGATTCTTCTTCCCGAATGCTGCATAAAATGATTAGCGCGCCCATTATCCCACACCTCAATGGAAGCCAAGATCGTGAGTCCGGACGATCGGTAGGTGTTATGAAAGAGTACTTATGAATGAAATCCACCGTTTACCTTACTCAGTTATTAATTCCTCGTGAAAAATGTCTTTCATAACGCTTCTATATTTCGGATAATTGCAGTTGCAATGATTGATGCCATTCTCCTTAAACTAATTTTAATAATTCTCATTATAATAGGTCATCTTACGATTTTAACAGCATCAAAAAATCCCAGCATGTAAATGTTTAAATAATAGTGCGTATGTCATGTAATACATATAAATCTTATGCTTTTATTATGTAATATATATTTTTAAAATATATCGATGATTGGTTATGTTTTTTCTTCAATTTATTGTTATTTTTTGTAAAAACGTGCAAATTAGACGAGTAAGTCGGTTGAAAAGGAAATTTCATCCTATACAAACATTTGTTAGTAGTAGGAGTCGAATATAGAGCCTGAACCATTCAGGGTTCCATTCGGCTTATGATGATTTCCATATTGACAGTAATTTTTCTGCAATCAGTGTCAAATAAACGTGTCGTGGTCTTTCTTTTATACCTAATAATTTAACAGAACAATTTGATTTAAATCCCTTGTACTAATCTAGTTACATATGCATTTATTTATGTATATACGAATGTGTTTTCAAGCACTAACTCATATTGAGCTTTGAAAATATATGAATTGTGGTTATTGTATGGGATTCTTGAAACCAAGGACGTTTCACTGTCTACCTTGGATGAGCCTCAGATGCTCAGTAGACTCTCACCGCTTCCTATATCACCATCAAAATGAAGCATACAGCGATTGGTAGGGTGAGCACATTTCCTCGCTGGATCTCTGTAGGTTGGGGACGTCTCTGTGGGCTGGAAGTCCTTCCGTTGGTGATGAGGAGAAAAAGGTGCTAGTTTGATGTGACCTGAATTTGATTCAAAGCTACGAGGTGCTTGTTGATAGGAGATTATTTTGCCCAAACCCATTAACCTGAAAGTACAGCCAGGGGGATCACCTGCACTGCTATGTATATATATTTATATATGTCTACTTAAAGTGAGTGATAGATATCATATCTTAACAGCAGCCTATAAATACTTAGCATTTCAAGCCTTCATGATAGATTGTTTATCTTTTGCCATGACAAATCATAACTCTTCAGAGTGAAAAGTTATGGATTCCACCCCAATAATTGCTTAACAATTAATGAACTTGTGAGTTTCTACTTTCTACATTTAAGGTGTGTGCAGCTTTCAGCTTGACTGTCAGAGATCAATTTTCATTTCAACAGTTCTTGGGCTTGATTCCCAACTTGGATGTTACTATATGTAGTGAGACGGACTCAGAATCTGCTTCAAATTATAAATAGCATTCGAATGAGACCATGAATGTAAACAATGATATTCGACTAGAAACCAAACCAAAGCCAATCAATGGACTCGTATTATGTCGCGTTAATGAAAAGCAATATGTTGCTCTGTAGTTAAAAATATTCTAACTTTCTTATTTTCATTTTATTATCTACCAAAGGAATTGATACTTGGTTCAAAAGAAATGATAAACGTGCTTTCTGCCCATGTTTCTTTTTTAAAATAAAAATAATGAATGAATGAATGTAAAATCATAATGACATCTTTAATGGAGTCTATGCTAGGGTGGAGTCAAATTCTTTAATAGAAAGAGTTGTGTAATATTTATTTACATATTTCATTAGTATGCACATATTTTAAGTAATGGATTACATTGAAATATTTTTCTTCGTTCTTTAACGCTTTATTTTCGGGGAAAAAAGGAATTTTCTCAATATTGCCTTTACAATAAGAGCTCGTTTTTGCGGATATGTATCGATCGATAAAGTAATTTGTAAAATAGAATGTATATAAAATAGAAAAATACGTGTTAGATCTTAAAGCAATTTTTTTTTCACTAATTTCCTATCTTTTTTCATTAATTAAGAGAAAAATTATTTTTGTTGTTATTACTGATGTTCTAGACACAATCTAGAACGTGTTTATTATCCCATGAATCTTTATAAAATTATAAACAAGAAAAGGACTGCTAATAAGGTTAATCCTATCTAAACTTGCGCATGTGATCGGGAGATGCTGCACGGAGTTGCGTTTGGTGCATTTCGGATTGGTCTATTACCCTTGATCGAAATCCCTGATATATCTACTTGTGAACCTACTAATGGTGGATTGAATAACTCTATCGGTGTTGATGATAATGGCACCGTCTGGGTTCTGCCTAAGAGATTTTCAAAATTTTAATCGATAAATGTGAATTAAAATTATAATTGCGTCTATGGTACCATGTCAAGACCAGCCACTAGTTCGAAAATCGTGAGTGTTCATAAATTAAATATTCGTAAAACCAAGCGTCTATTTGTAACAGTGACATATTCGTTTTCGAAGTTTTAAATATTTCTTGAATAATTTCATTTCTTTTTTTTTAATTTATGAAATTGATTTACTTATAATTATTAAAAAAATTTAATTAGATTTTTAAAAAAAGAAATGTTTTACGAGATTCTAAATAAAAACGGAAACTTTCTTGCATGGATTTGTTGATAATTTGTGGACTTTAAACCACATGAAGTTCTAAATTAAATTTGAAATATGGCACGAAATTCTATAATTTAAGTTTCAAAATACTACCCGAAATTTTAAGTTAAACTTAGATTAAGTTAAATTATTGCTATAAATATATTCAAGTGATTATTTCTATTTACCAAGGCCACTAAAAACAATCAATAAACACGTGCTTTTGAGAAGCACGTTCATGTGACGAGATAAACGACACCTGAGTTGCTAACTTCTCTCCACGCCAACCCATTCCAGAACATTAGAATATAGGTAAACTTTAATTTTCATAGCCTCTGTATGATTTTAAGAATAAACTTATGCTTACTGGATGCACATTGAAATCATGTTTGATTAAATTTACATGAACACAAAATGTTTTCATGTTGACTTAAATTATGCAGGTTAACTGTAAATAAAACGTCGGGCGTTAACCCCTAATAGCGTTAGTTTATATAATGCCCCCCCCCCATTATTATTTTTAATCAATGAAAAAATTTGCTTATGGGGTTACAGATACCATTAAAATTCAACAGGTGCCAAAAAGATAGTAATTTGTAAAATGATAAAATGGTTATGTGTGGCTCGATTGTCATTTTTTGAAATCGAGGAATAATTAGACCGGGACATAAGCGTAAAGCTCCAATTTACACCAAATATCGTAGCCCAAAGTAATATTTTAACCCATAATCTTTTGTAAAGAAGGTAAGAATAAAATTTGACGATAACGCACATCTCGTCTACAAAAGGATGGCTAATGGATATAGAGTTTTTTGTGTTTTACACTTTTCAGCTGGATCCTAAGTCGGCTCTTGATTTTTATGTGATTTTGATTTGTAAACAAATATGTGAAAGCCAATACTTCCATACCAAATGATTGACAACGTGCTTTTACTCAAGAGCCGCATCACTGCTGCTCTGGTGAAGATTAACAGAGGCATGCTTAAACCTGTATGGTTGGAACTTGACTGTCATATGGAAGTTTGTCCTATAACACCAGAAAAATATATATAATATTGGTAATAATATGTGAGAAACTTAAAAATATGCTTTTATTATTTAATGCATATGTGCACCCTCATTTTATTTAATATTTAAATTCGTTAACTACATTTATTTAGTACCTAACGAATCACTTGTAGATATCCTGTTTTTATAAAAACGGAAATTAAACATAATATTTTCCAAATAAGTTTTTTTTGCATAAAAAATATATTAATTGAATGGGGGAGAAATGAACTTCACAAAACAAAAATTTTGTTTTCATTTTTATTTCCTCTATCTAATCTAATAAAGTTCCTTTTATCTGTATTATTTCTTTATGTGTAAATACGGTGTCGAATCTTGGATAAGGGAAGAGAGAAAATAATTCACAGAAGTATTCGAAACTGATAGCACCAAAATTTCAAATGAATTGTTATATGGCATACAATAAAGTGAATTTTATTCCTTTTTAAGAGAGCAATATAAAATAAATTGTTTTATAAAGCTATGTGAGATACTATTGTAACGAATTTATTCTGTTCAAAATAAGCATTCTGCTATCTGAATATAGCTTATCATTACGTCTTTTTCCTTAAGGAAGCAGATGAATTTCTTTTTTTCTTCTGAATATTTTATGGTCTGAATAAGCTCTACAAACACACTTCGTGCATTCCACGAACAGCATGGTCTGCCTAAGTGGAGACCATGCCAGGCTATTTTACGACCAACCACACCTGGTGAAAACACATCCCACGAGAAGTAAGCAAACAGAATTGGAAATGGAATAAACAGCAGGTAATCCTCTTTAGGCTAAATCTTACTTCGATTATTTTATTCGTTTCATTCCTCATTTGGGAATACTGGAATGAAAAGAGCTTGTGTTTTGGAGAACTTTATGAGCTAGTGCCTGCAAGCAATTCAACCATGGTTTCTGATTGGAGCTACTATTGGATAGCAAGAATAACAGAAATTGCCATCAGCTTAGATTAAGTTACTGTAACGCATTTTTAGTCGTACATTTTTGCCAACAAAAACAACCAGATCTACACTACATAGCCTCTCAACACAGCAAATCACCAAGTAATTATGAATCAATACTGAATGAGAAAAAGTCCACACCTGATGCGGCGCCTTTTCATCTCATAGCCACATCACAACAATGGAGGGACACCGAATCCTACAGAACCAGTTAGATACTCTTTAGATATGAGAACTACCCTGTACACTTCTCTTACTCTATCGTACCTTCTCAACGTCATCATTAATGATCAAGTATTCAACTTTTTACCTTCTGGACACAAAATAAACACATTTTTCCCCCAAAAAGTGAAAGTTACATAGTGTGAAGATTTCATGACATACAAAGATAAGTTTTTATTCACCTGTTAAGATTTTTATGAGATTTAAATGGATTACATTATGCTTATGGATTATTAAACGGTATTATTTTGTAGATTATAAGGATCATTGATTGCAATCAAGTGCACTAAAACCCACTTATGACAATTCAGTGAAAATCCGGATTTATAGAAAAAATGAGAAATACTTGGTTAATAAAATAATAAGATTATAGAAGCATATTTGTTTTTCAAGAACAAACTGCAGTTTTACTGAGATACGTTTTCTACTTCATAAAAAAATCATTGTTCTCAAACAAAATCATTTATTAGGTAAGATAATGGGATTTGAACAATTTAGAAATGAAGCACCGTTTGAATATCATTCCTCTTTTAATATCAATAAATATCGTTTCCGAAATACCTACATCCACGGAATTTGGTGCTAAAACTCCAGCGCAGATGAAAACACATTTTGAAAGGGATGATAATAAAAATGAAACAAAAAATTTTACAAACTTATTTTCTATTCTTCCCTTTCCAAACTAAATTACTTTTGAATAAAATTTTCAACAAATTTTTAAATTTAAATGTTTTAAATTATGAATGCAGGTAACGATGTTTTTGTGCCGTGAGTTGCCACTAAAGATCAATAAAATAAAGTAATAATAAAGAAGTTCAACGAAAAGTCACTAACTTCATTCATCTTACAGAAATAAAAAGTGTACATAATATTAGTGAGCCATAGCTTCGAGAGGAAAATATGTTTATAGCTTTTGGGAGAAAAATTGTGATTTCAAAAATAAAATATTTTTGATTAGCTTCGTTTAAAATACTATGTTGCACTACCTCAGTGTTTCTCTACCTTTTAGTATTCACGGCCCAATTTTCAATCATAATTTTCATCGCGCCCCCCTCCCCACCGCATACAATAAAATATGTACAATAATAATGTATTTTGAGTTTTTTGGCGCTAAACCTACACTACAACCTTAATTTTAAACTTTACAAATTACCAAGAATACCGAAATTTATTGACATTTTGCAACACCGATCCTCAGCATTGAAAAAACAAGAATCCTATGCTTTTTTATTGCTCTTGCGTCCCGCCATGTCGGGTATGTCGGTTTCGCGTGAAGTTTCGATTTGTCTGGAATTTGTCTGGTCAGCAAAAAATTAAACCAGGAGAGTGCGCAGATGTGAACAAATGTTTTCTCATAGGGAGAAGGAGAAAGTTCTAATACTTTAATTTCAATTCCAGACAATCTCATTCGAGTCGATCCTTCTATCGCTATTTAATCTATTCTGAATGTGTATATTATATATATATATATATATATATATATATATATATATAAGCGATAAATTTTTAAGCGGGCGTAAGCGAGCATTAGACGATAGACAAGCATCAACAAGTACACAGATGAGCGTGGTTCCGAAAATAAAATCAAGAAAATATTCTCAAGAATACTTAAATTTTGGGTTCACTAGTACTGAAGTAAATGAAGAAGAAAGGCCCCTGTGTATCATTTGCTCAAAAATGTTGGCGGCAGACAGCATGAAACCTAATAAAACGACATTTGGAAACGCTTCATAGTGAGTACGTAAACAAACCCAGAGAATTTTTCGAATTAAAATTAAAATCATATGTAAAGCAAAAATCATTGTTTGAAAAAACTTTGTCTGTGAATGAAAAAGCTTTAATTGCCTCTTACAAAGTTTCATATAAAATAGCCAGATGTAAAACTCCTCACACCATTGGTGAAGAGCTTATTTTGCCAGCCGCGATTGATATTGTAGAAGTTATGTTTGGAAATAATTTTGCAAAACAAATGCAGTCTATACCTTTTTCAAATGATACTGTTGTCCGTCGAATTGCTGATATAGCTGAAGATGTAGAGTGTCAGCTTTTGTTGAAGTTGAGTTACAAATTGTTTTAAATACAACTCGATGAGGCAACAGATAGTAATAAAGATGCTCATTTCATTGCCTATGTTAGATTTTGTGATGATTTGTCAGTAGTAGAAGAATTACTTTTCTGCAAACCAATAGAACTCAAAGCAACAGCACTCGCTTTATTTGCTATCTTAAATGATTTTATGAACGAGGCAAACATAGAATGGAAAAATTGCGTCGGAATATGCACGGATGGTGCTCGTTCTATGTCAGGAAGATTCCAAAGTATTCAAGCACTTGTGAAACCAAAATCGCCGCAGTGCGTCTGGACACATTGAATTATCCACAGAGAAGCTTTGGCTTCCAAAGAAATGAGTCCTGGTTTGAATATTGTGTTAACTACGGTTGTAACCGTAGTAAATTATATAAAAATGAGACCCCTGAAATCAAGAATCTTTTTCGCACTTTGTAAAGACATGGGCGCAGTACATTTATCGTTACTATTTTATTGCTAGGCAAGATGGTTATCACGAGGGAAATTTTTGCAACCTGTTTATGAATTAAGAGGAGAAATCGCCGTTTACCTAAAAGAGGAAAACAGACCGGAAGTTGAGAATTTTCGCGATAGTTTATTTGTGTTGAAATTGAGCTACATGGTCGACATATTCGAGAAATTAAATAACTTGAATCTTCAATTGCAAAGAGCAAATATACATATATTGGATACGAGTGATAAAGTTAATGCTTTTCGTAGGAAATTGGAATTGTGGAGCAGAAATTTAAAGCAAGAAAACTTAACAATGTTTGCAAATTTGAATGATTGTATTAAAACTTACAAGGCTGAAGAGCAACATGTAAAAGTTGTTTTTGTAACCATTGAAAATCATTTAGCAATGCTAGCAAAGAATTTTAAAAAGTACTTTCTTGCTGACGATCAACCGATATCTAGTTACAAGTGGGTGAGGGATCCATTTCAAAATACTATAATCGAAGAGGAAGAAACCTTCATAGACTTCACTGCAAGCGGCGAAACCAAAAGACAATTTAGTAATAAATCACTCTTTGAATTTTGGGCAGGAGTGGATGATGAGTTTCCTGCACTAAAAACAAGGGCATTTCGTCGCATTCTACTACCATTTTCAACATCTTACCTTTGTGAAACTGGATTTTCTGCGGTGGCTTCTTTGAAGACAGGTCCAAGGAAGTCACTAATAATTATTAAATTTGTTTTTAATTTAGTAAGTTGTTTTAATTAAATAAGTTAATTATTAAATATGTCGAAATGTATTTTGTTTTGTATGTGTGTGTGTTCTTTCCTTTCAGTCACTTAATCAATTTTTTTAAATAACATTTTCTCTTGGATATACTCGCGGCCCCCCATTAGTGTGCTCGCGCCCCCCTAAGGGGCCGCGCCCCACAGGTTGAGAATCACTGCACTACCTGATGAAGTCTCACCTATAGATCAAGCAGAAACAAATCTGGATATTTCTTTTAGTTAAGAAATTATGGAAGTTCAGACTCCTTTCGTCTCCGTTCCAATGTAATTCCCATCAGCAACTAATGTAGCACATCCGATGCAATACGTATAAGCAATATTTTTTTTCAAAAATCGAAGAAAAATAGAAAATATTGTCTCTTTTTTAAGAAAACAAAAAAGGAAACCTATGGATAAGTAAAAAAAAATAGGGTGATCTGATGTCGTAAATGTTTTTTCTTTTCTTTTTATCAGTGTTTATGCATAGATGAGAGTTCCAAAAAGAAGAAAATAGAAGGCTGCTCTTTGGTGCAAGATATTTTTGGAGAGGAGTGCTGTAACAAATCAAATAAACATAGCTGAACATCGTGGTAACTTGACATGGAATTGCATTGGCATTCATGAGGCTTCAAGTTAGTTACAAACACTGCCTTCCGAATATTTAAATAAATCAGTCAAGGACCGTCTTCTTGATATAAGTTTCACTCCATTCCTTGCAGATGCGTTCTCAATACAATATTATTATTTCATAAATACTTTGAAAATTGATTTTTCAAAGTATTTATGAAATGAGATAATAGTGATAACAAATATAGATTTTGACAAAAATTCGGTGAAAATACTAAAAATTTTATGTTGTTGTTATTATTAATGACGCTTGGCAACGCCAAGCCCGCCCGTCAGAGACTAGGTGAATGAAGGCAGAGAGAGAGAGAGAGAGCGTTTTCCGTTTTTTAATAGAGCACCCTCATTTGAAGGTGGAAATACGACTTTTGGCTCATAGATTGCAACACCTCTGAATCTTCCAATTTAGAGATTGAAACCAGAGAAGACCCACAGCCTGGCTCAACCACCCCCAGAGGTATTAATTTGGAACGGGAACATGGAGGACATTGCGACCCGACATATTTTACGTGCTCCAGTCGCCATTAGGGCACACGACGGATCTTTGGCTAAGTTGGGATTCGAACTCACCACCTTTTGATAACGAGAACGACGCCCTTACCAACCAGGCCATTGCGGCCTTAAAAATTTTATTTATATGGATAATATTTGCATGACTTTTTATAAATAATAACAAGAAAAAAAAAATATATATATATATATCTTTATACTCGGTTTCGAATTGTATACTCATAGAAAAACCAAAATTAACAAAGTGAAACTATATTTTATTTTAGTCATGTGATTAATTGGTTGGTTCGATTGTCATTCCACGATCCTGTTCTTGCAGATGAACTTCACAAATTATAATTTAAAACATGTTCTAAACTAATACCAGCATTTTGGCCGAAATGAGTATCAAACATACGAAACAATAAACTGAAACTGCCCTTGAACGTTAATTGTCAGTTACAAAGAGTTGACCTTCCATCTATAAATTTGGTAGGTTATATTTTATAAATTTATTATGTGCCTCAGTGAAGACCAAGTTGACCAGCATGTTTTGCTCCTTTGGCCATTTCAGTATACGTTTTTTTTTTTTTTTTTTATTGTGTAAAACAAGCATATGTTGTCAATGTTGTCATACGTCCATGGATGATAAGAATTAGCTTTTTAATTAGATCTACCAAAGCCAAACCTTAACAATATAGAGATGGGGAAGGCCACGCGATTAAGTTAAACTCAAGCAAGCTTTATACTTTTTAGAGAATATCAATCCAAAATTGTACTTTAGAATGTTTTAACTTGTATGTGTTTTGATAGTGATACATGGCTGAGGTTCAATCTTGAGCTCAACAGCCATCCTGCTTCTGACATTAAGGGTCAATTTGTTCGCAAATATTAATCAATGTTTCTGAAATTCAAATCATTCTACAATCCTGATGCCATTCGTCAAGGACAACAATGTTACTGTTTACACAAATCGCATTAACCACTGAGCATCAAAAGGAGTTTAACATTTGCCATAGCTTATCCAGTCACCCAAACTAAATACAATTCCGACTTTGTTCGGTTATTTAGTGAGGAAATATCCAATTGTTTTGTACACGCGGTTTCACGATAAAGAAATTTCACAAATCTTGAATCAAACTTGAAAGAGATTAATTGTTCAGGATTCTTTGCAAGCCAAGAGACCAATTTGCCGTGACCTAGAGGTAAAACAGCACACTTCAAAGCGGAATGTTCCGGGTTTGATCCCAGTAATTGTTGAACAGCAGGCAATGCTGCACTTCTCTGACTTCTTCATGCACATCTGTCAGAGTGGATGCTTCTGGTTTTTCCGGGCCAATTCCCTTGCTATACATTAATACGACCCATTTCAATTGGCAATTTAGGTAGTGGGTATTACAATGCCTTAAAATAGTCTCAGGCCACTCAGCTGTCCACTTCACTAAGTCAAAGGCAGTTGACCTCCATTATTATATCGTTCCAGGATAGTGAAAGAATATTTATGCCTCTCAGGTTATAAGTTTTAAATAAGATTTCGCATTTTTATTAATCCTCTGTCTTTTAATTAACTATGGAAATTGTGTTATTATATATTATTCATTTGTTATGAAACCATATTAGGTTTAATCTTTTCCATTTAATTGATTTATAATATTTAGTTAGTAATTCTTTTATTATACTTCATTGGGTACATTATAGGATTTTTTTACACATAATTTTATCCTCACAAAAGTAACTCTATGTAAAACAAATTTTTCAATCAAAAAGAACTGTTAGAATGTTATTTTGTTCATTAAACATACAACTTTCCTCACAATGAATAATTTATTAAAATCTTTTTCTGAGAAAGTCAATAAAAGAAACAAACACCTGGAAAAAGATACTTTGTCGAAAACATTGTCAAGCCAATCCACAAGGATATAGCAACTTGCTCAAATTTATGGATCCGCTCTATCCTCACACAACATAAATTGATAAATACGCGCTCTCAAGCCACCTTGAAGATATCTTATTTTCAGTTTTTCATGTAAGATTACATCAATTTTATAACATTGAACACACAAAGTTCCTTTAATCTCTTCCCGCATTAAGCTAAAAAAAAATAAGCTCGTAACAATTACAGTTATCTTCCAAAACAACCGCGCTCTTTTCAAAAGATCTTTTATCTCTTTCTCGGTGCAGTAAAACTTGGGAAACGGTAGGAATGCCACCAACCGAGCATCTTCTGAGTTTCGGCGGTAGAAAATACGATTCCAGATAAGATTAAGAGACACTTTGTGATGAATTAGGGTGCATATTTATAAAATGTTCTGACAATGCATTTTTTTCGTCTATTTCTGCTCACATGAACTAAGTTCAAAGGGTGAATTTAGTAAAAAAAAAGTTCAGTTTTTTTCTAAATGACAATATATATTACCCACTAATGTTACATTGTCTGTTTATTCTAAGATTTGAAATTCGCTGACGTTAGGGCTATATATAAATTGGACTTTGCGAGAAAAAAATCTATGTCTGACAAAAATAGAACATTTAAGGGGGTCTTATTTTAATTTTTTGAAAGAAAGATAAAAAAAAAAAAAAAAAAGATTGAGACAGATTTTTAGCAAATGCATAGTAAAAAAGATGTTTATAGCTTTAAATAAACTGTTCTACCAACAATTTCTTAAAAGAACTATATATTAGCCTATGTAAGATGTATTACTTGATATGTGTTTTACGAAAGATTTATTAAGGATATTAATAAAAACGAGAGACATAAAATAAACGAAAGAAATAAATTACGAATTAGATTTCGTAATTTATTCCTATTGGAATGAATGTTCATTAAATATTTTGTTTCGTCAAAGAATGCAATTAAAACATTTAGGTATTAATAAACATGCAGATAAAAGCGAGTTCTTGCCTGAGACAGACAATGTGGATGCGTCCTCATTGCCAATCTCAATGAAAATCATGCTATAATAATTCAAAATAAGAGTTTTGTCCACCTGAACAAACTCTCAAGGCAAAAACAAGATACTTTTAAAAACAACTGATGGGTTCCCTCTGGTTTTGCGGTGATATAGGATAGTTTGTAAATGAAAGGTTCCAGGATCGTTACCAATTATAATCGAACAACAGAAAATGGGCTGCTGCTTTCCAGGTGCATACTGTTCGGAGTGGATGTTTCAAAACTTTCCTCTCTGCCATTTTTAAGTACGACCCGATATCCTAACATTGTCTTCTTAAAATGCGAATATGTAATGCCACACCTAAAATACCCTCACAACACCTTTCAGCAGTTTTGCTATACAATATCACAGAGCTTAATCAATTTTTTATTTACCATAGGTTCCCAGATTATAAATAAAATATTGAAAAAATTTGATTTTAACCATTAGATTGAATAACAAAGTGCCAATGCATGCGTCCTCAATATAATCCGAAATATTTTGGTTTCAAATAAAAATTAAAGCGTAATGGAACACAATCACACATTTCTCAAGTTGCAGAAATATCCAGCCAATTATATGGCATGTAGTTGACTTTCTTTGAAAAGTGTACATCATGGAAAATGACTCAGAAGTCTGCCATTACCTTATTTGTGTCGATATATTGAACCTCCAAAGATCCCATCATTGTATGAGTTTGCTTCAATTGGTGCAATCCTCAATAACTATGATTTTTAAAATATATTTTTTTAAAGGGTACTTCGAAAACTTGTAGAAATCCGACAATATATTGGTGATATTGTTATTAATAAGAAACTTCATATTGTTATGATTATGAAAGTTTTACTGTACAAGCTGTGCGACTTGAGATGGGTAAAACCGTATGAATGTTTCTGTAAAATTAATAAATGAACAGCGTAAAATATTCGTGAAAAACAGTTATTGAATTTCTAGTAATATATTTTATGCAAAATTTTGCTGACTTTGTGGCCAATAGCTAATAAGAAATTGAATATCAGGAAAAAAACTCACTTTATATCCCCACAGTTTTTAATTGTATTAGCAGAGGTTTAACGTTGCCGTGGATCCTCCAAATCATCTGCTCTGTTAGGGGAATCGATTCCTTGGTTCATAACATCACATTTTTCAGTTGAAATCAGTATTTAATGAATGATAATGGGACAAAAGCGAAGTTGATACTTTTGACCAGTAGAAAAATTTCATTTGTTCATCCTAACTGTGTATTATCAGTTAGCACCTACAAATTGTTGTATATAAAGTAGTACATTCAGGAGTCAAACAAGAATAGGAAATGAAATTTTATGTGTATGTACACTTAATATATACCAGGGCTTTTTTAACAACCCTGTTGTAACATTTTAATAAACATTTGCTCCACCATAAATGACATCGAAACGTTGTAATTTACAGAACAATGATAGGTGATTGCACCTGAAGATGCAGCTTAACAGAAACACTGCACATGTTTGACATTTGGGCTCAGCGTAGCTTAATAATTAAACATTGCTTTTCAGAGAGACCAGATTCTATCTTAGCCACTGTTGAACAACAGGAAGTGCCTTTTCAGAGTGCACATCTGTCTTCTGAGTTATCGGGCTTCGGAAGTTTCCGGGATATTCTCCTTTGTTATTGTATAGCCATACAAGGATAGTATACCAATATATATATATATATATATATATTGCTTGGTAGCTTTAGTCAATTAAACTTCTAAGGTTATCCCCATAATCTTTCTAAAATATATAATCATTAATTTTATCCCATCTTCAAGCCAATGTATGAACCTGGTGTAATAATTTTTGATTCAGTAATTTTTTTCGTGTGACTATTTCAAGCCGAGACTATAATTGTAAAAAATGTTTTACATGGAATATGGACGTAAAGTATCATTAACCTCATATATGTTCCCACCGGTATTTGTAGTAAGTTTCTCACTAAACCTGATTGTGCAACTTTGGTATCATCTTTCATTCATTTTTCCAATGCAAGTTTAAGTTGAAATTCTAATATTCCTCTTTTCTGCCTGGAATACGACCCTGTGTAATTATTCCTCGTCTGGATGCGTACTGTCATCACATCACTCTCCTCTTAGTTTGTAAAAACAATTTAGTATCACAATGTATATGTATATATATATTGGAATTTCAGATCATTGTGTATTACCACAGAAATCGTTAGAAGCACCCTTTCTCTTGCTCACTCTTTATTTTTTTCTTTATCTTGCTCTATCTATCATCAACAACAATTCCAATGTCTTTTCGATAAAAGATAATGATATCACTGTTCAATATTTAGGTTCCTTAAAGATATTTTAACTTTGATCTTCATTTTTCTTGTCGAAAAGATAATTTTCTTATCTGTATTACTTAATTATGTTTGAAAGATAAGTGTGAAAAGCTTTTGATAATTGAAAAAAAAATTGAATTTAATTTCAACATATTCCCGATAACTTCAATATAAATGCGTCCTTGATTTTTGATTTCGCTATTTCCCAAGCACTATCGAAGGAAATAGGAATTGTATTGGGCTTTGATAAAATAGTTTTTAACTGTAATCATTGGTTACTGATTGAATTGCACTGTTGTAAAAGAGAAATTTATCAAAGTATGATGAGTTAAATTTGATTTTATGTGAAAAGTTTGTGTTTCTGAAAAAATAATTTTATCCTCTTAAATCAGGACTTTTAATTCTCAGTCATTTGTGCTAGATTTATTTTATTTACTCATACAAAAATATTTTTGCTTATATAATTTATTTATTCATAACTGGATAATTTACAGGGTAATGGAGAGGCAAAATCATAGCTTTTTCAGTCAATAGTAAAATGATATAACTCTTGTTTGGCATATTGGTAGTCTAATTGTGAAAGAAATTATGCCAACTCAGGTTTCGACTTCATCACTTGATCTTGTTTCAAAACAATGAGGTTACTGGCTGTGCTAAATGGCTGTTCTGACTACAAAATTATCAATTGGAAATATATTGTAAATAAGCAAATAAATAAACCATTACATCAATGGTTTTCAAGATGATGGTAAACTTGTTATCTAAACGTTGTGAAGCTAAAATTCTTAAAATACTTAGAGAGAGAAATTCTTAAAATACTGATGCACTATATAGAAAAAACACATTAATTTAATTTTACTTTAGGCTTTTCTCTACTTTTTATTCTGCAACTTCAGTTCAGAAACTTTCAATGAAATAAATGGAAAATATGAATTCCATCTATACTTTTATCAAGTATCTTGCCATAAACTTTAATTACATCACAATAAATAAAAACAATCTTTCAAATAAATTACATCGTAATGAGTAAAAGAATTGAAGATATGCAATTCATTGGGTGAAATAATTTTAGATTTTGCTCCTGATTTTTTTTTATAATGATCTATTTAAAAGCTAATTTGTTTTGTTATTATGTTTCAGTATTTCAACAGGCTAATGTCGCATTTCATCTTTAATGGCAGCAGGTGTAAATGTCTGGATTGGTTAGTAAAAATTCCCCACTGATAGCACTTCGTACGGTTCATTATACAGCATATGCAAATTATGTAACACAATGAATGAAAAGAACAATTCCTGGTGCATTGTTAAAGGAAAATTTATGAGCTGTTCAAATCAGCATTAGTTGCAGTTTAAATTAATGACAAATGCTTTAGTAAAAATTTTGAAAGGAAACAATTTTTTTAAGCTAGCCAGAGAATGACCTCCCGATACATAAGTTTAAAGATAAACTATTGACCGGCATGGGCTTACTCACCATGACAGTCTTCTGTGGGTCGGGTATAGAGATCACTGCCCTATTGACATGAAATGCTTCTTACTAGATTTTCATGACAGACTCCAAGAAAAGGGTGAAATGAAATTGTAGTCTTATAGAACTGACTGAATGAACAGAAATAATCTCACTATACAAAGCTGGTAAATTTTTAAAAGTCAAAATATTAAGAGAAATATCAAACTATACATTTAAGTAGATTTTAAGCTATTATTTAAATTGTATCTAAAAACTATTACAAATTTAATTTTTTAATTTATTTTTATTGTTTTTTAATGCGATAGCATTGGTGAAAATACCAGGGTGAAGCTTAATTTTATTTCAAAATGTATGATTCTGTGGTACAGCTATTTTAATGAAATATTATCTTGTATAAAAGAAATTATAATATATGGGAAATTTAAGAAAAATGAACAATACTTATAGACAATATTTTTTTATTTTGAAAAAGTATTTGATTTCTAGAGAAATAAAAGATTAAATTTTACCACATTGATTTTAAATCTTCTTTAACGGAAATAGTAATATAATTATAAAGGTTCCACATTTTCATAAATTCCTGTTGAATTTGAAAATGTTCAAATTTTTAAGTAACAGAAGCGTACATATTAATTTATTACGAATACTGTGATTATGATATTAACTTTTGAATAGACAGGAGAATA
Source organism: Latrodectus geometricus (assembly GCA_026290005.1). NCBI lineage: Eukaryota > Metazoa > Arthropoda > Arachnida > Araneae > Theridiidae > Latrodectus > Latrodectus geometricus. The sequence goes on from JAPDSC010113544.1 coordinate 287,302, forward strand.
ATTTATACTATAATTTGCATTGCATATCTTTCGGAAAATTGAAAGATCTTATTTTAGAATAAAGATTTTTCTTTTAATCATCTGATAAAAAACAATGTGCAGCTAGTAAAAATTTAGGCAGTGCTGAATGATTCAAATTTTTGATTTCAAATTTTCTAATGTTCCTATTTGTATAAGCTTGTATATATTTCCTACATACGTTAAATCCCACATACATTTCACAATTACTGGTTTCTTGAACTGTAACTGTCTTTCACAGAAAAGACTGGTATCGAACCTTCAATCTCTCAGTCAAGGAAACGCCATTCTTCCGCTTTTTTTTTTTTTTTTTTTTTTTTTGTGTGTGTGTGTTAAAGAAATTTTTTTATTATTTTTCTTTTACTCCGTTCTCTTTCCGGGCATTCTTTCTACTTTCGTAGTCGGCTGTTTTGAGATTACTGTTATTTGTATTTGATGCTGTTTTGAGAATACATCCTGGCAGTCCACGGAGCAATAGCTCTATGGACAGCCGTACATCTTAAGAGTGTTGTAAAGCATCATCAGTAACTTGCACTCTGGAAGGAGTTCTTAATAGAGAGTAATCTGTATTCATGTGTCACAAAGGAGGAAACCTTGAAAACTTTCAAGCACTTACCCCGATAAACGGGATAGCACAAAACCATACAGTGTTTCTCAGCAGTGACTGAAACGGAACCCGGGATCTCACTCAGAATAACGTTCTACTTTAAGGCCACTGTAATTCTTCTATTTTTTTTAAATTTCTGAGGATTTTGCATTGATAGGAGTTAATAATACAAAACTGATATTAATTGCAAATGAAAATGACCAAGTCACGTGACCAATATCAAAAATAATATTTTAAAATGAAAAATCTCAAAATGAAGACGCCAATAATACGGAAATATGCACAATATGCCAAAATATAGTTTAATTGTGTCTGGCACAACCGGCACACGTGCTTTGCTCTGTTTGTGTGATAGGCGTGTGGAACGCATGCCTCTTGAATAATTCGCTCCCATTGGTCGACGATCATTTATACGGTGTCCACAAGGGCAAAGAAGTCGGTTGCCATTGCGCAACAAGTACTCAGGGATTCATTCAGACATTTAAAACAGAATTTTATCAACAGGTAAAAGATAAAAAAAAATGTAAGCTCTGTTATCAGCATGCTGCCATATATCAATCATTCTATATTTTCTCCCACTTCATAACAATTTTATCAGTGTTGCATTTCAATGCAAGGGGTTTTATGTAAATTAAATAGATGCATATTTGATGGAAAATTCTAGAAATTTCAAATGAAGATCTATGCTTTTAGTATTCGAAGAAAAGTAAAACACACTTTGAGTTGGATAAATCTGAATATTGATCGTAAATATGAAGAAATTATAAAAATTGTTCAGTAATTATAATGGACTAATAAAAATGAGTATAAATAATAAGATTATAACATACAAAAATAAGAATATAAGATAAATAATGTAATATATAATAAAAAATATAAGAACATTAATCATAAAAATAAATCACATTATTCTTTCAATTAAAAATTATAAGAATCATACGAAGAGTTGAAATGAAAACAATCAAAATGACGAATATTTTTGTTCTGAAAAATGTTTTTTAATATGGAAAACTACAAATATACAATTTTAATTGCTGCTATTTGATTCTGACAAGTAAGATAAGGCGATGCATTTAATGAACGAAGAATTAATAATAAGAAGAATTAACGAAGAATATTTGATTAACAAAGAATTGCAAATAACTTTACATTTAAAGTTAGTTAGGATCGATTGTTGCGATTCAGGGTGTTTTTTTCTGCCAATTACAGTAGACACTCGTTTTTACGAACAAGGAGGGATAGGTAAAACAATTCGTAAAATAGAAAGTTTATGATACAGAAAAATAATGCATTAGATTATTAAGATTTAGATTTTTTAAACAAACTCTTTTTTCTTTATAAATATGTGTAAAGTACTATTATATAAAATTATTTAAAATGAAACACATGCATCATCGTTTCATAAGATACCTGCATCACACTGGTAGTTGGTTAAAGTATTCTTACTGATATAAATATTCTTATTTTGTATATATGAATATTCTTATTGTTGTCTTTGGAATAAATATTCTTTCTGGTGTAAAATCTTTGATATCAATATTTTTAAATAGGCATAATTCCCGGCTGCTATGATCTTTCATCACTACAAGGGACGGAAGTGATTGGTTCATTTGTAAAGCGACTTGTTATCGGAACCCCTAAAATGTTCTCTTCGTAATTTAGATGGACTAAGCTGAGAATCCCCTGACTTGGCTTGTGTTTCTATGTTTATAGTCTCCTTTGCAGATGATATTATATATAATCTGAAAAATGCTCGAAATTCCTTGTCAAATTTTGGGAGCTCATTTTATGTGTGTCTTATAGAATTATTAAATATTATCCCAAATTTTTTGCTGATGAATAGGAAACGTATCATTCCTGACATACACGTCTGTCATAGTGGTTTCTCGGAAGTTTTTCCGAGTTTCCTCGCTCATGACACGCTACCTAAGAATAGTTATCTGAAAAGTCATTACTGGATGTTCAAATAATTTATATTATTTTTTTGTTTTAGTAACCTCGTGCAGTGATTAAATGACATTGCTATCTTGCTGCACTGGGATACTTCACTGTTATTACCGTTTCCTGTATCTACCGTCGTTCAAGCGGGGCTACGATCAAACCCGAGATTTTTCGGTTTGCAAGCACTGTCCTATCATTAAGCTGCATTGAGTCCTATTGGGAATAACAGCTTTATAATAGCTTCAGAAAATGGGCTAACGAGAAGAATCAGTTTGCTCCTCAAATGATTGCTAGTAAAATTTTATGTCTGTCTTTAGCAATCTGACAGGAATTATGTGTCACATCACTAAAGCTTACGTGACTATATTTATACGAAATCTAAAATATGAAAGGGGAGGGAAAATGACGTCATTTATTTAGTTTGCTCACAGCGTCTTCTGTTAACAATTTAAATCTCGTGATATTAAGCCCAGAAGCAAATCAACGAGCCATTCACAAATACGACCGAGAAAGTTACACCCTCAAACACTTTTCATCCCCCTTTTCTTATCCGACAATCAAAATAAATCCCCCTTCAGCTCTTACAAGAGATAAATCCTTCCATTTATTTATCTTCGAGCTGCAACAACACCGGTCTTGCGATAAGCATCCTCCGAGCGGGCTGTCAGAAGCCCAAATCCGCTGCCTACTGCCGTATATCTCGGTGCCCTATCGCTCCCCCGAGGGCCATAATTTTTAACGGAGAGAGAAAGAAGGGCGGGAGGCAGTCCCTTCACGTGATACCGAGATGGGCAAGATGCGGAAATCGGAATACCTCGCCTTGCACGTGCGCGACATGCCTTGCCTGGAGAACCAACTGGTGTTTTGTTCCTCTTATCGTTCCATTCCTCATGTGGTTGCGGAAAAAAGAACAAGATGGGAAAGGCAGATAGGGTGAGGAAATTTGGTGAAGCAGCTCATCCCTGCCTGTCGACAGATTCTTTTCACAATTTCTTTCACAGTTCTCTGAGCAAGTAACAAAAAAAAACTCCTGCAACCGAGGATAAAAATCGAAGCATTGCATAAATCAATAAACTGATATTAAAGATGCAAAATAATGCAAAAAAAAACAAATAAATGAGATAAAATTTGAATTTTAAATTTAAAAATACTTTCATTGCAGTATCCCTGCATTATTTCGATACATTTCTGATTACTTGCTCCTTGGACCCATGCTGCTCTAAGGGCCTTTTAAACCATCGTCTAGTACCCAATAATCGGACTAATGGTCTAAGGTTGTTAATATAAGGTTGTAAGGTCAAAGCGAAAATTGCTTTCCGAATGAATTCGTAAAGATAATAGGCAATATTCCGTGTCTCAAGGAGGAACTCCTGAAAATTCCCTCTCACCCACTCTAAGAAACGAGCATGCAGAAATCAGATGCGGAACACCCATGTCCTATTGTTCAATAGTAGCTGAAATCAAACCTGGAACCTCACCTTCTAAAGAATACTGCCCCCCCCTCCCACCAGGCCCTAAGTAACAAAGATGGTGCATAAACTGACATTTTCCTCACCATACTTTCAAATTATCCAACTAAAGGAAATTTATTCCAAGGAATTTTTAATTTATGTAAAGCCCTCTCAATATGATAGACTTCATCAAGTATTGAACCCATTTCCATGTTTTCCACATCAGGATACCAAAAACTCCTTTAAATATTGTGAATTATAGTTAAATATAAGTGAATTCAACAAGATCCAAAAAGTAGTGCATATTTGATCCAATTTATTATTCTATTTTCATTAACAATAAAAAAAGATCAAAAAAAATAATAGTCATTTCTGCCATATATTTAATAAATTATTTTTCCTAAAAAAATTATATCTTTGTGATATTCATTTGCAATTTTTACCCACACATTGAACATTAATTCCCATTTAAATGTGTGCTTTGCATTTTTGCGTTATCTTAAATTTGAATTGTACTCAGGCAAGAGCTTATACTAATCGACGCGTTTTTTTCAAAATAATATTTTGCTGTTATAAAAGAAATTGCTTTTGGTCAATTATTTTAAGCACAATCTGGCTTATTACTAATATGAGCGTGCTTTACTCCTTTCCTTTTTAATTGTCTCTTTCTCAAAACCAAGTCTTCTGAGCACATCTAATAATGTTCGAGCCTCTCCAAGTGAGTTGGCATCTCTCCACAGCAACATTGCTAAGGCGTCGCTATCTTTTAACTGGATTGGGCACTGAATGGCCACTTTCATTACCAGGTTATGTAACTCTATGAAAATGCATCAACTCTTGTATCTTGCTCAGCATTTTCATAGGATAGCTCTGCTGAAAGCGAAACATTTCTGGTTCAATCGCAGGCACTTTTAACAACAGTAAATGCGAGTCGCATTTCAATTCTTCTGCGTGCACGTCTATAAAGATGGGTGCTTGGTGTGTTTCCTCTCTTGTGGTATGTGAATACGGCATACTATATAATGAATAGAAAAATTTTAGAAAGCAACTAACGGGTAGATACTATAATGTCTTAAAACTCAGGTCTCAGGCCGTTAGGCTGTTGATAACGCAACGTTAAATCCATGATTAAATGGAAAGGTCGATATTTGTGAAGTGGCATCCTTCTATTTAATTATCTATACGAGAAGAAAGACGTTTGACTCAACTCAAAGAAATGTTAACGAGCATAGACCTTCTCAAAATGACGCTGTGCAGTTGGTACTGATATCGAACCTACTACCAACTGAACACAAGAGTGATATCTTTCTCAGAAGAAGTTCTGCTGCTTAATATTATAAATAATATACATTTCCTGTTTGTATTGTCATATAAACGATTAAAAAATTTAACCAGAACTTAATTAAAAATGTCCCCATAAAAGTTCTAAAAATTATGGCAATATTTATGAAAATGATTATTTTATCAAATTCAAGATAAATACAAGGATGTGCTCTAAGATCATGGGCTATAAATCCAAAAGTCAAATAAGTACGAGATCATAAATAAAAAAAGAGTGCAAAAGTTTTCTGCAAAGTTAGCTTGTTATTTCATAAGCATGTGGTTTATGATTTGTAATCGACTGAAATTGCCGAAGCAACATGCTCAGGAAATTTCAATTTCTGAGGACAAATATTTGGCGCAAAAATTATTGGATCAATATTAAACTTTTCGCATTATTTGTGTCAAGAACCCTTGCGTAACTATTCACAATTTGAAATAAGCCATTTGCAACATATATACAGTGATTGGTAGGCAATTATGCAGAAAAATATTCGAAATAATTAGATCTTTCTGATAGCTGGTGTTTTTAAATACAAATATGAAATTGCTTAAAAGTTTTTAAAGAACTTCATTTGCTTGAAAATTTTGAAAAAATAATTTCTTCATTTTATTAAATTTTTATTGTAAAACCTTTGACAATTTCACCGATAGATTTTATTAAAATTTTGAGAATTTAAAAATAAGACCCAGGTTGTATTGTTTCAGTTCTTGGCATCGGAAGAGACTATTTGGGCTGTCACCAAGTGCTAGGACATCATTTTTCAGAGCGAGAGGCTTCGGGTTTGATCCCAGCCTATGTTGTAAAATGATTGATGGATGCTGCTCTTGTCCTTCAGCAAGTACATCTGTCGGAATGAGTGCTTGGAGAATTTTCCGGGTTTCTCCCTTTGCAATACGTGTATGTGGAACACACAATTTATCAAGTCTTTCATAAAGACAATTATGCATTGAACCTTAAAATGTGCTTTATTAATTAGTTTAATTAATTATGCATTGAACCTTAAATAGCCTTAGACTGATAGGCACTCCAAAACGCTGTGATCAAATGATAAAAGGATTTGATTTTATGTTTTTAATTTATAAAATCTTTCTTTACGCGAAGTATTGTTAACGTTTCCTAAGATTACTAAATATTTAAAAAGGGGTTAAATATCAAAAAATATTGAAAATTGTTAAGTAGTAGTTAAATATTTTCGAGCTAATACGAATATCTTTGCATTGAAAAAAATCGTTTCATACAGATTTAAAACTACTTACCTCTTTTGAAAAACGAATAGCAATTTAAAATTATTTGCATTCATTTTCCCAAAGCCGAATTGCATAAAGTTCAGAGAGTCTGCAATTCAATAGTTGGTGACATCGATTTCTGCTGATGACGTAGGTATTTGTAGTGTTTTGAATCAACTTTAAGCTGTCTTTTCTCTTTAGGGCTTTACGTAGCCCGGTGAAAGGATAGTGTTCTTTGGAGCATAAGATCCCGACTTCAATCCAAGCCACTGTTGAAGATCAGGAAATGGATGTTTGCTTATGAGTGTTTTGGAGTTTTCTTCCTGGTGAAACGTGAATACGGCCCCGTATCTATAAGAAGCCCTCCCGAAAGGCAAATTACTAAGAGGATATTACAACATTCGTGGATTAGGCTGCTACGCGATATCAAACTGAAGGTTCCCTGTCACATTAGTTCTTATGAGCGAAAAATATGATCGTAGAGCAAAATATCGAAGCAAGCAAGTTCACTTTTAAAATTTCGGCATACGAAGGAAGATGTTATTTTTTTCTATCTCAATCTAAATGGTGATACTAATTGGTTGCAGTAACAGATGAAATTGTACGCGTAGGAAAGTAAGAGTATTTGTTCACATGAAAATAGACTCTACCTGCCTATGAAGAACTCCAGCAATTTTCCTGAACCTGTCCGCTTCCTTGAAACCAAGACACGTTTCATTTTCGAGAAGAGGAACGAGAAGAAAAATATTTTGTCTTACTGAACATCAGGTAGTGATACTAAATACCGCTAATTCATAATAACTTTAACACTCATTTGAAATGGATCGCGCTTGTTACTAAAGCAACCACTACTGACCAGACATTTTGGCGGTAGCTGTTCTTGTGATAGGCCGCAATACATACATAAAATATGAATCTACTGACTATACTGTAGATGATGGAATATTGTAAAATTTTAGGCAGTTTGTGAAGAACTCCTGTGAAAAATAAAATTCAATTTAACTCTTCAACCATTTATGCTATAACAGCTAAGTTATATGCTTTCCAATGTGTTATAAAAAAGACTTGTACCTAAGCACCTCACATCAAGTTATATTATTAGAACTAGGAAATATTTACATGTAAAATTCATAATCATTAGAGGCCTGCAAGCTGATTTCCTTATACATTTCTGTAGATTACGCAATTAAATACCAAAAAGCTATCATATTTTTTATGCAAACTATCACAATATCATATGTGTTACATTTCCTTACACAATTCTCTTATTATATACAATAATTAGTAATACAAGGCTTCGAAAACATTTCCCAATTATTCTTTCATTCACACGAATCAGCATTTTTTCCTGAGTATTAATCTAATTACCAGAAAAATATCTGCCAGGGTAATAAAACTACACTTTAAGGTTTTTTCCCTGGTTATGAAATCAAGATCATTTCATTCCCCATTTCTGATGCGGAAAAAATATCCAATCTTCCTCCTCCATTTGCAACAGGATGCGGTGCATAGAGTACACCGCGTCCATTTGATTAGGCGTGAAATAAAAGAAAACAATAACGATAATAAATGCGTTCCTCTCCGAGATGGCCGGCATTTTCGGCGGCTGCTTTATGAGAATTTTATTGCCCATTCCGCTCCACTAGTACATTCACCTACTTAAGAGCTCCTCCACCACCGGTTGATGAACCTACCTGAGGCCAGGTGAACCCACCTACTACACGGTCAAGAAACCACTCAAAAGCAATCCATTGATGAAAAGGACCAGTGACTGAATTTCCTTCATTTTTTTTTTTCAAATTGTTTACTAGCTTAAATTAATTATAGTCTGCATGGAATAAAATTTATTTTTGTTAAACAAAACTTTGATCATAAACAGACCCGAAAATATGCTTCTGTACTAATCTTTACAAATATACGTATCTCGCTTACTTTAAGTTCATTTTTTCCGTGATGAAACTTTTTTTAATTTTTCCGATTTTAATTTAATACTCACAATCTAACTTAATTAGATTTTTAAAATTAGAAACAATAATTTGTTTCCGAGATTTGTAAAAAAAAAAAAACGTTTCCAGAAAGAGAGAGTACAAGCTCTAATTTAATAAAACTAATATAAACTTTTAACTTTGAAATATTTTATTATATTTTAATATTTATCATTCAAAAAATATCTAAACAAATTCTCAATATATTTGATTTTTATAAATATTATCAGAAGGATATGTGCACAATATTTTTAAATTGTATCAAAAAGAAGTATATTTTTGTAAATATATTTTGTATTTAAATTTCTTAAAACAGAAGTTACACAATTTGTGATTATATTTTATATTTGTAAAAAGCTTCAGTAATTCAAAAACAAATATTTCAATTAGTAAAAACAAAAGAAAAGGAAATCGCTTTATAATCCATGCTAAGAATTTCCTCGCTTCGTTTTTGACTAAATTAAAAAATATTTTAAAATGATCACAAAATAAATTTTATGTATTTATAAAATAAATAATTAAATGATAAATCCAGTTTAATAGTAGTTTTTATGCAAAAAACAAGTGGTTAATTTAGTAACATTTTCTTTCATAAATATTAAATTTACGAAAACCTTTTTACTGTCACTAGTAAAGTTGTCAATATTAAGTACTCTGCATTTTTTACATACGCATAGTGATTTTGGCAACTGTGAATGATTATCACTTCCAATTACAATTCGACAAGTGGTAAACTCGATTCTTATTTCAGTATTGAATGCTTGTAGTAAGCCGAAATCCACTTTATTGACGATGGCCTCATTGGACTTGTGTGATAAAAAGTAATGGTGCAGTAATATGCGGAGAATCGTTTTTAGCACTGAAAAATCGTGCTCACAAATAAAGAATATTTATATAATATTCCTATTTCATTATAAATATGAAATCTATTCAGTTTTATTTATAAATTTTTTATATCACAAAGAGTAAAAATTCAAAAATTTATTTGTATATATTCCTAGATTTTAAAAAATGAAGCCTTCATTGAACAGATAAATACTATGATTTTACAATTATCAAAATAAATAATTATAAATTTACTTACGCAATAGAACGGTTCATAAAATTTGGCGCCAGTTTGTGAAATTTGAGATCATTATTTTATCAGTAGTAAAAGAAGAAGGACTTAATTTGAAGAAATGAAATTCTAAGGAAAAGTCAAGTTGCACACATCACTATATCAAACACCAAATTTTAGATTTAAACATTTTCTTTTGTGTTGTAATTTACAGTATTTATCAATAATAAAAAAGAATCATCTCTTTTTATTTATTATTAACTTTTTATTAATATGGTGCAGTACCACCTTTGGTATGGGATACAGTTTTGATTCATCTGTCCATCAAATCTTACAGGGAATGAATTGTTTCGACATCGTATTTAGGATTGCTTAACGGCTGTTGCAAGGCATACATGGAGTTTTTGTGGTAGGAAACAGCGGGATGTATACATGTGTTGCAAAGAAGGAAACTTGCATGACTCCAAACACTTACTCTGATTGACGTTCATCCAGAAGACAAGGGCTCCTATAGGCTGAGATTGAACACAGGACCTTCGATGCTGATGTCCTACTATTAAGTCACAGCAATCCTATTGCTTAAATTTTGACATCATGCAATGGATGGCTTTTGTTGGATATTTTACAGCTGCAATTGGGAGGCAGCTGTTTTTATTGATAGCCGTATTCACATATCGCAAGGGTGAAAACCGGAAAAATCCCAAAACACGCATCTTAACAGATATGCATTCATTAATGGCTAATATGGATCATCATTAATGGCTTGGATCTAACCGGGACCTAAGACTTTGAAGAGCGCTATCCTAATATTATGCCACGTTGAGCTTATTGTTTGTACTATTCTCCGTGGATATATTTTCAAAGTTCCTGAAGAATAGTGGTGTAGCAATTCCAAATTGAATCCTCTAAAACAAGTCATAAGACTTCCTCACATTGAGCTTGGGGCACTGTGTGAGTCAAGATATTTGTTTCACTTCATCTTTGTGTTCATCTATTAATGGATCTATAAGTCCTGCTGCATGAATATGAAAAAACTAACTACTGCGTGGTGTCAAATTAAAAGCCGCTGGGCTTAATCTAGTCATTGGAAAATAACGAGAAATGGGTATATTTCTTCATGCACAACTGTCTGTGCGTAAGATTGAGAATTTTCCAGGTTTCCTCCAATGCGATATATATTAAACCCTTCTATTTGTAAAAAGCAATCGCTATTAGATATGTGCAGTAGACATTAAAATGCCTTATAGAAACTTTCGACTTTAATTAGCCCAACTCTTGGTACCAAAGTAGCGCCGTATTTTCATAGTATCAGCAAACGTTTTAGGGCCGAATTCAGTTCTATTCAAACACGCTTGTTGATAGTTTCAATTGCTTTATTTCTATACATTCAAAAGTCACTCATTATGTATCAGTGTAACATATAGTCTCATAAAAGACATGAATCTTATGTTTCCGTGACTGAATTTTTCATGGAAAATTATGACATAGCTACATTACATATTGTAGGTAAATGGATTTACGAAAAATTACTTTTAGCTAGGACTCCATAAGACCTATTTTCAACGCTGAACACAGCGGGTTATTAAACAACAGTCTCATAAAACGGTCTATCATTTTCAACTTTTTACCAGACCCGAGGATAATTCGATTTAAAACGCCAATCCAATTTGAAAAGGTACGTAAAGCCACACCTACTAACCACGCCCATTTTCCAACCAATCCATTTCAAGACAGGATCCCTGTTTGCTTTTATAAGCGAAACCAATTTGCAAGGATTTGAGAATAATGGCAATATGCAAATACTAAGAGCCAAAGGTGAGGCTGCTTTTGTATTTTCTTTCGGACATAAAATAGATCCAATCAAACTGGCCAACAATGGGCCATCCGTCATATAAATTCTAAGTATGGCTGTAATCCTAAAAGGCATGGAAAAAATAATGAATGTTCTATTACTTTGCTCTCTTATACTCTTGAAAGTGATGTCCAAATTATTTTTATAACAAGTGATTCTGAAAACTAATGTCAAAATATGAGCCAATCGTTCCATAGATAATTACAACAAATAAGGAATTGAGAATAAGAAATACATAAGTGAAACACACAATGCATGACCCTTTTCGATTTTAATACATATAGCCTTTTAAAAATTTCCTCAAAAAATAATGCATTATGAAAGTATAAAGCACGCGCACGTCATTAGGATTTAAAAAACTGAAATTTTTAAAGAATTTCATATATTTTAAAATTGTAATTTAATTTACAATTCTAAAATTGGATTGACTATCGTATAACAATTTTATATTAGAATTGCTCGAAGGAAAATAGTTACATAAAATGACAGAATCTATTACATACATAATCGTTTTAATGACGTTAAATTATTTTTATAAATGTTCAATATTTTAGTTAATTAGACCATTAAATTATGATTACACTGATTTACTAAATAATTAGTTGAATTTTGTGAAATATTTCCGTGTACATCAATTTTTAAAAAATCCTTGAGAATTTTTATAATTTAAATTACAACAATTACTGTAATTCTCGAATGCCAGGATCTTCTAGAGGTATCATTTCACTAGATAACACACTTAAAATAGATCATGAACAACGATCTATTTTACATGTTCCAGCCTCTATTAGAATGATCACGAAAGAGCTTCGGTCTAGGGATTCGAACACTACTTTCCGTTTATGAAAAAGAAAGCTATAACTAACCTGGCCACCGTGGCCAAAATTACAGTAAGGGGTACTTTAAATCAAAGATACTTTCATTAATTTGATTAATTGATGCAATATTTTTTGTTATTCAAATTGCATATTTTCATTTGCATTTGAATAACAAAAATTATTGCATAAAATTAATTATATTTTATTCATATTAATATTTACCTTTCAATTACAGATTTGACTGTTCAACTAACGAAATTAATTTTAATTTTGCAAAGAATGAAAAATAATTTACATACACAAAATATTAATACATATCGATTAATACCACTAGGCAATGGTGAGTCTTGGGATGGAATGTTTATAAAGGTTGAAATCCACATTGAGGTTGTTGTCTTAGTCTAATTAGATTTGTGTTAAACAGTAACCGTAGGGCTAACTATGACCTAATGATAAACAGTGCTCTTCGGACCATAAGGACCCGAGCTCGAACCTAGGCACTTTTAAAATAAGGGAGATAAATGTTTCTGCTAAGCATATAGATCTCTCTGGCTGGGTGCTTTGGAATACACTATCTATGTAACATTTTCCCGGAAGGCAATTTAAACAATACATATTAAGAATTTTTTTAAACACAGTCTTTTTAGACACTGAATCTTTTTTCTTTTTTTTTTTTTTTTTTTTTTTTTTTGACTACATGATGTTAAAATAGGAGCACTGAGTGACAAAACAAAACCCAAATTAATAGACACTATGGCAAAACTACCAAATGAATCATTTCTAATAATTATATTTTCAGAAGACGTTTGCAAAATGAGATATTTGCCAATGTCTTTGAGATATCCAGAAAACTTTTACATAGTTCCCAAAATTATTAGAAATTTGGTTAATGTTTATATGTAAAAAAGAAGGGGGGGGGAATGCCGGCAAAGAATGATAAAGAATGACATCAATGGAAAATTTTTAGAGCTATTTTTTCCTTAGTTTAACGTCATTTACACGTCAAAATAAGCTTGAGATATTTTTTATTTCAAAGAACTCTTGTCAAATGATGCAAGAATATATCTTTGGTCTCCGAAAAAATGAAGAAATGCTTGTGACATTTGAGAAAGAGTGATTTTCTTTTGATTTAAGACAGTGAATTACATACGAAGTCTCTGCTGGAGATGATAAACAAGAATTATTGTCAGAAGTTCTTGATAAGGTGAAGGAGAACACATATTTTGGGAAAAAGGCTTATGGGAAAAGCACTTATAAGGAAAATTTTGCATTTCTGGGACTTTGAGTTGTGAATCACAAAGAAGAGTCAGTGTATTCAAATGTCTCGCACATACTTCCAAAGATGATTCATAAAAAAGTATTCAAATAATTTCACATAAACAACAATAAACTTCTCAAATGAATTATATTATTGCAGTGGTGTCTTTTACTTTCGCACAAATATTAATTTTAAAATAATTCATATTTATTTTGAAATATTGAATTTTTTCACACAATAAAATCTTTTACAATTTTAGAAAAGCTATTTATTAAATTGTATTATTGGAACTGTAATCAATTAATATATATGTCAGTGTTTTAAAAGTTATTTTAAAGAAATGAAGAAAAATCTTCTTTTCTTTGTGGTGATCTAAAGTTAAGACCCGTCTCAACCTATATAGACCGATAACGACCTAGTGACTAGGTCGTTATCATTCTTGCCATACTCCTCTCTAAATGCTCACACCAGATCACTAAATGGTTGTTGCTGTTACATATGGCTAAAAAGAACCCGATCCATTAGTATCTGGCCACTCGCAAGCACATTTTACTTTACCGAAGCAACTTTCTGCAGCGAGTAGCCATAGCCTCTAGCTGTTACTCATTTAGCATCACTCGGGGGGGGGGGCACGTGTGACTTAAGGTATGCCACGGACGCGAGTAACGTTACCTCCCTAAATAGTAAATGGACTAAGTGGTTGATTGACTGATCGATCAATGATCAATTTTACACCGAATGTTCATTCGATCTGAACTTGAAGAAGAATCTTTTTGATCAAAAGTTTAAAATCATATATAAGACATTTCAAACTTTTAGCTGGAATTAATTCCACGAACAATTAAGCTGAAAGCCAAAGCACTAATGACTAATGGAGAGATTTTTAAATATTTAACTTGTACTGCCATTTCAGAGGGACAAACTTTCATTAATTCATTATTGAATTAGCTATTTTACATCATGACAGCGACGTTGCTGAGTTGGCAGCTGAACAGTTATCGCCCTAGCCTTTGGTTCAACAATTCGCTGGCTCGATTCCCAGCTCAGATGTGGATGTTTATGGTAGTTCGTAATCTACTTTAAATTGTAGGTTCCGTTACAATTAACCCTCGTATGCATAAAAATGACCGTAGAGCGACACTAAACCAACGACATCCACTAGATATACCCTAGTCCTATAAAGATAAATTAGACCAATAATTGCGAAACCTAAGATGTTAGCTTACGATGGTCTTTTTGTCGATAGCTGCCGTTAATGTTCCAGTTGGCTAATTTTGTTTCCTTCACAGAGCTGACGGTTGAGTAGACGCGCAGAATTTTGCAATACTTGTTTCCTTTCTTTGTTCTGAAAAAACTCCAATCAAGATGTTTTTCGAAGACATCATCATACAGAGTTCAATATGATTAACTTTCATTTTCATTGTAAGAGATCGGAGAGACAATTTCAGGTGTCTTCAACAAAGTAAGAGTTCAAGAGAAAAAACATCGTTATTTAAAATTAGATGTTAGCTGTACAAAAAGTGTCAATGTTTAGCATCTATGCAAATAAAATCTCTTCATTCTATTTTTCCGTCAAATTTTTGTTCGAAGTTAAATTGATACATTATTTTCCTAAATTAATATGCTTCAAAATGATGCGTCCCTTAAATCTATTGTTAGAATGATTTTAGTACATAAATAAGGCAATAAAAACAAACAAGTTTGAGTAAATGATTTTTTATTTTACACTGTACCTTCTATATATAATTTTGAAGCAAAAATTATATAGAAAACGCGCCGCAAAAGTTTTGAAATACAGCTATATATATTGAATTCTTTCAAATTAATTTCCACCACATTGAATAAACTTCTCCATGTTGCAACTTGCAGTCTCCTGAGATTTTTGTTGAGTCATATTACAAAACTTATAGTACCCCTTGTATAATTTAAGAAAAATGTGTCTTAATTTTATTTTCATTGACCAAACCTGTCACTCAATCAGTATGCCAGAATTCGAGTATTCTGTGGTCCTGAGTACACATTCATCGTTTTACTTGACTCTTGACAAATTAGCACTCATGCATACAAAGTAAGCTCAGAAAAGAAAACGAAACCAAATTTTATTGATGAGAAAAAAACTCTGTTTCCAAGTCATAAC
The DNA here is from genome assembly GCA_026290005.1 of Latrodectus geometricus. NCBI lineage: Eukaryota > Metazoa > Arthropoda > Arachnida > Araneae > Theridiidae > Latrodectus > Latrodectus geometricus. The sequence goes on from JAPDSC010113544.1 coordinate 302,976, forward strand.
ACTAGGAGTATTTTGAATTTCGGAAATTAAGATAAAAGGGAAAAAATTACCACGCATCGGATACTAAACTGGAAAGAAAAATCGTAAGGAATATATTTCTAAAAAAATTAAGATGAAAAG
>JAPDSC010113544.1:312476-340076 GCA_026290005.1 Latrodectus geometricus
ATATATATATATATATATATATATATATATATATATATATATATATAAAAGAAAAAAGAACAAACATTGTCTATTGGACACACACTCAAAAGTCGGATACAACATTAAATTTGGACTATTTTACAATATTAAAAAAACTGTACAATGTTCCAAAAGTTAAAAAAGTTTAAGTATTCATATTTTCAAACAATAATTCATGTATTTAATTTTTTAAAATTATATTATCTTATAATTTTGTCTATGAAGAAATTCTATTTCTTCTTAATAATGATCAAATTGAAAAGTGAAATTGAAAATTCTATACCACTTTATCTGTCACTGCTAAAAAATATGGCATGCATTCAGAAAATTGCTTTGACTGTGAAACGGAAACACATCTAGTATTTTGAGTAACCTTATACGACTTAAATTGATATTTTGTACTAAAATTTTTTCGAATATATTGTAAAAGGTGGGTGCTTCCTCTAAAACTTGCTAAATTTATTTTGGAGACAAATCTGGTGAGTTTTATAAATGCTGTTTAATGAACCGATACAAAGAGTAGCTTAAAGTTTAAGATTTAAGTTGTAAATTGCTTCTTTGTGAAAGAGTTTGCTTCCACCAGGATTATGCATTTGTCTTACAATATCTAAAAAACATGGATTTATTTGACAAAGTGTTTGATGATAATTTCCTGGTCGCTTTGTTTCGAAAATCTTCTCCAGAAGGGTAGTCTTAAAAAGTTTTTTTAAGAAATTATCTTAACAAATCGTCTGAGGCTAACCCTAGTCTTGTTATAGAACAGAACTTTTTGCATATAAAGGTTCCTAGTTTGATGTCAGTCATTGTTGAACAACGGGATATGACATTTTTGTTTTTTACTGGCATGCACACTTAAGAGTTTTCTTTCCTCTTACCACACGAAAATATACGGCCAACCATCTAGGAGAGGTTTTATGAGAATAAAATATACGCGATAGTTATTAAAACTTCATCTTAAGCTATATCCACTACATATTGTCAAAATAATAAATGGTCAAAACATTGCTAATATAGTCCAAACAAAATTAAGTTCTAAGTAATTTTTTTTTATTTCTAATGGCGGGCACCCTTGAGCAAGTAAGTACATTAGCCCATTAGCCGCAACAAGGCCGGAAACTTCTACTCATTTTATCGTTACCCGGTGGGCACCTGTGAACCAAGTCATGGAGAAACGAGTAGCATCGTCCACGCCACACTACCACAAACCCATTTATAGGGCGGGCCACATTCATCCATCATCTGAGGAAAGGACAAGAAACACAGAGAGAGAAAGTACATCCATGCCCGAGTCGAAATTCAAACCCAGGTCCTCCCCATCCGTAGTCAGTTACGGTAATCACTAGACAGGTTGGGCGGCTCCTCTAAATATTAAGTCCAAAATACGATCACAGCCACTGTTGAAGAATAGAAAAGGAATATTACATCTCTGCTGGCACACTTCTCAAGGTTGATGCTTGGGAAACTTTTCTCCTACAGCATATGAGAAAGGCCCATTATTCGTGAAATATCCTATCCGATTCAGTCCACATTAAATGCTCACACGTTAAATGTTCAAATTCTTAACAATACCCTTGGCTGCTAGAATATCCGCTTTATGTCGATGACTAAACACTCTTCGAACGGCGATGTCACTCCGACGAATTTGACGTCGATCAGAAATCATGATGTCGAAGTCAAAATACTTCCTTTTCAAAATGGCAAGAAAATGGTCGTCGTAGTGAAAGGACTTGGGTTCGATCTTGTCATACTATGGTCCTTACAGTGCAACTATATATGTATTATTGCATGGATATCACTTTTTGGGCGTGCTTGGCGGACTTCTGGATTTTCTCTTTTATGACACAGGAATACAACCACTGTTTACGAAACATATCCCTTGAAAGGATATTATAAAGGTTTAGAATAGCATTCAACACTCAGCAGTGCTCTGTACGATGTCAAAATAATGAAGAGGCAGCCACTAAGAAATGAAAGGAGATGCATGCTAAAAATTATAAGGAAATAATTGCAAATTTTCAAAGCGGAACTCATAATAGACTCTAATCGTTTCACGAACAAAATAAAAAAAATTCTTTTTTCTCTTTTTCACAGTGAAGAAATCTGTGGTAGAATCAGGAAGTATCTCTAGAAAGAATGTTTTTTCCTCAGATGGTGTGCACCAACAAAAGATCCTTTCTCATCCGCGGAACACTCTCTCGCCTCCAACAAAGAGCGCGCAGTTGCTAATGACAGCTCTCCGCAAAACATACCGATTGCGGCCGGGGGGGGATCCACAACAGTGCTTCCGAGAGATTCCACAAAACAACACGAAAAAAGAGATCTGCTTACAAAGCTTCTTGCACTTCCAGAAATATTTGATTGATGTCTTATGTGGTCTGCGCTATCCCTTATTTTGAAAACGCAATTTCATCTTAAAGAGTACTTTTTTATTTCATAACATGAAATGGAAAATTCTTTTGTAGAAAAGATAACAATGAATCATGTTTAAATAAAATCATGATAAAAAAGTTAAAAATTTTAACTTAAAATATTTCGAGCAAATAAATTATTTTGAGAATTCGTAAGTGGGCTGAGCATTTCAACGTCCTTCCGGCGTTATTTAAAAAATGTGTGAAGTTATTCAAACTACAGTCCAAATTCCATACATTAAAACTCTTTTTATGGTAAATGCTTCAGAAGAGTTGGCATAAATTCTTGTCCAAGACTCGTATTGCAACCTGCCTTACTAATTGAAGGTAACATTAGTGAGAATCACTTCCTTGAATACCATGCAGTGGTTAACCCAACATACAGTCGAAAGTTCCAAGCAGAAGACGAACCTTCCAGGAAGAAATTTCCTGTATACTGAATATGAGCCCCAAGCAGGAAACCTGCGTCAACTACTCATCCCGACAGATCTGCATATAAGAAGCGCATGCGTTGCCTCTTTCTCTTGTTCAAGTTGGATGCTTTCATTCCGAATATCGCTGTTCTGAGATTAAACCGCACGGGGAGCTGCCAACTCCTTTATTATTCTAGTTGTAATAAAATTGCTGATTTTCCTTTGTGTGCCATATGGTAATAATATTGATCTTAAGCTTAACTTTCTTTCCACAATCAGAACTCACCATGTGGAAAGAATTTATTATTGTTAAATATTCTTAGAGAAGAATATTCTTACGTTAATGTGAAGATGACAAAGTTATCTCAGTTGATGACCCCCTCATTGCTTATGTTCACAATCTCACAGGTGTTTGAGGTTTGTGAAACTTAATCCGCGTTATAAATTCGTAGTTTAGAGTACCATTTCACTACCTTCTTTTTGGCCCAACTGATAGCTGAGTCATTAGCATTCTTGTCACTGTTTAAAAATTCGCAGATTCGATTCCCATACCGTCGACATAGATATTTATAGGGATTCGAAGTTCCCTTTAAACCCCTGATTTGATTAAATCTCATGACGAAAATGATCACAGCGACAAACAATCAAACAAACCAAAGCATTCCATTTATTGTACATCAAAACTTTCAATACATTCTCGAGCTTTTTATTTTCCGCTTCTTTTATATTTTAGAAATATATATTTACCCCCCAAAAAAATCCATCCTTTATCAACAACTTAAATAATTATTATTGGCCACGAACAAAGTTATCACTTCTAAGAATAGCCTGTGGACTCTGAACATGAATTCAATTTGTGAGTTCGGTGCAACAAAGGCACAAAATTAATAATAAGAAAAAATATGCTATGCTAGAGAATAAGAAACAAAAATATTGAGTTTCGATTTTAATATGGTATGTACACTAACACCCAACAAGTTTCCATCTTTCTTAAGAGGCGACGATATCTAAAATAAATTTTATTTTCCTTATAAAACAAAAACAATTTACTGACAATATACATACAAAAGTAATTTTTATAGTAGAATATATAATATTATTTTACCCTATAATACTGACCAATATGACGATGCACAATAGGTAATAAAAAATTATAGTAAATAATTTTATTAAATAATTCTCACATATACTGTCATACCCTAATGCACACTATACATCGCTACATTGTTTGTCACACTGTTTGCAATTTCTTCTTTTGCAACAATTTTTTTTAACATTCTTAGGAAACATAACAATTTTAATTGATGTAATGCTCACAGACTATGAAAGATATTTCAATTAATTGTGAAAAATATGATTCTAGAAATAGCTGGACAAAACCATTATTTCCAGAATATAAATTAAGCATTCACAAATTATTCTAAATATATATTAGCAGACATTTTAAAACATTTTTTAGAAACAAAAGATCCTATAGTACTCTTGGCATTCAATCTAGGAGTTCGTGAGTTTGACTCCCCTCTCATGCGTAGATATTCAGAATCAACTGTTTTTACCAGAGTTGGTCTCCACCACAGAGATGGAAGTGGCCGGCAAACAGAAGACCCTTCAGACTCCCAGAGCTATCATTTCATTTGGAGGACTTACCTCAAGCCCCCGGCAGTGAACATGACGGATCTTCGTTTGAGTCTCGTTTCGAACTTTCTGCCTTCTGATAACGAGAATCAATCGGTCACCACGGTCCTTTACTATCAACTGTAGTTTTCGTTCTAATCAACCTTTTTTTGCAGAAAGTGATCGAACCTAATCTTGTTTCATGTGATGAAAAAAAGAATTAGGTCGGAAAATTTTGCAAGTCTAAAGAAGAAAAATTCAATGAAATGAATTAGGTATCTGTGCCTCCAATCAATACAAATATTACAAAATTAAAAGATTATTTTAACGAGTACAAGTTCAAAAAACAAAAGAAAAAGAAAAAATTTATCACACATCTCACTGAAGAATTACTGCTTTTTTCCAAGAATATATTTATGAAATAATTTACTTGCAAATATATATGTTCAGTTTTTTCCACCGAAACAAAGAACTTCGAAAGAACCTCTAAAATTGTATGAGTTTTTGTCATAAATAAAAACTTGCCTTTCGGGTAAGTGTCAAATATCTTTTTCTATTATAGAAGAACATCTGAAAAGTTGTTTGGCCAAACAATGTTCTACGATTTTAAAATAGACGGTTAACCCTAAATTAAGGATCCATGATATTTTTAATCGCTTTTATTAATAAATGAGAGCTTTGTGTTTGAACAAAGCTATATATTAAATCGACTCAATACAAGTCACCAAATTGACAAGATGGGTTAATAGTATTTAGCATTTCTTTTGAGGAAATCTTAGTTGTTAATCAGTGACATCACTAATGTCAGCAGGTAAATGTCTGTAACTGTACTTTTAAGCTTCTGTCAATAAATGTATCTGCCGGTGTTTTTTCACGAGAATAAATAAAATTTACTATAGAAAATCATGAAATCATTTTAACAACTAAAAGTATTCTCAAAAATAATATTTAAAATTTAAGTAAATTTTAAAAACAATTTTTGCTCTTGATATTTGATTCATAAATCAAAATATGAAAAATAGGTATAAAACTTGGTAAAATAACATTTGAATAAAACGTATACATTGGAAATTAACGTATACATAAATACAATAATAAAAGAAATTACATGATAAATTATTAAATTTATATTACATGCTTTTATATGTTTTCATTTGATAAATAATTTTTAGTATATGTAATATTTCTGAATGTAAAATATAATTCACCAAATATCTAACCTATTGTTAACAAAAATAGAAAGAAAATGGTTTTAATAAATTTTTGGTCAGTGTAAGAAAATATGATTAAAAATAAACTTTAAAAAAAAATTATAATGAATATTATATCTATGTTGAGAAGTAGAAAAAATGTATTTTTTGCAAAATCTATGTATATAAATATGAATGTGTGTCTGTTTGTATGTCTGTCTCTGTCTGTACTCGATAGATTCAAAAATCATTCTCCTAATCGCCGGGAAAATTTGGGAAATTATTAGGTATATTCTTAGGAAGGTTTTTGAAATTTTTTTATTAAAATCAGAGTTGGGGTTCCCGAACAAATACCTCAAACATAACAAAGTAACATTTAATTAGTAATATTTGTTAAAAGTGTAACCATGAGAATAAATTGAAAAGTTAAATTTTTACCCATGAAATTCACTCATAGAATTTACTTTTATAAAACAAATTAAACTGTAAAAATTAACATACCTATAATAACATTTGTAATAAAAAGAAAAATATAAATCACAAGGTAAATGAATCGCTCTATTTATATATTTTCAATTATTGTTTGAATATTACAAACTATATGAAAATTTAAAATATTTTAAATACATAAATTGTGTTTCCTTTAAGATTTCAACAAACTAATTTAAATAACAAAAAACATTATTGTGTTTGACGTTCGATTTTTCGCCAGCAAATTCTAATAAATACAAAAATGCAGTCAAAACACTTTTGCAATTATTAAGACAAGAATAATTCATTAATACGTGAATAAATAAAATTATTGATTTCCTTTTGAAGAAAATAATTGGAAATACGTTTTGTTTAATCCCACAATTATGCCACCAAATTGAAGTGTCATTGGTCAATCTACAAATTAAGCAAAAATGAGAAGATAATAAAGACCTTCAGAAACAAGTGAGCAGAGACAAGCTAGGAAAGAAAAACATCGAGATCACACTGATCTTATTCGATCATGAGAAACAAGTGAACAGAGGCAAGCAAGGCAGCAAAAGAATCGAATTCGCGGGACACAGACAAGACAAACGATATATACTGATTTGAATTCATGTAGTTTCAATTACGATCCCCTTTACAATCACAGTCTTAATCTTAGTGTAATTATTGAAAAATCGGATCAAAAGTGTGCGTATTCAAAAATTTAAAAATGAAACACCAGGTATGCGCTGTGCAGGTGAAGAAGTAAAGTTACCAGATTTGCGTTCACCACTTACGCCAATTTTAACTTTAGTATCAGGTGAAACAAGTCAATCAAAAACTTTTTTTCACTTTGGTACCTCCGAACGATGTCATTTGGAAAAATGACATCGTTCGGAGTAACAAATATCGTTATCGCAAATTATATGCCAACATTTGAAGTACAGGGACAAATTTATCCCCATGCAGTGTCACCACTACCCTTGCCAAATTCTGATCACAAATATCTTCAGATATATTTTATGGGAAATACTGACGAACAAATCAACAGACGGTATCAAATAAATATGAGTACTATACGAGTGATTGTCCTGAATTTTGTTTGAACAATACAATGAATCAATTAAATTATTTAAAACCGCCATTGAACAAATGCCATCTGACGATTACAAAGTAATAATAAAGGCAGATAAAACACCTATTGGTCAACATCGAAGACAACTCAATGCACCAATGATCGATGAAGTGGGGATGAATTTAATTCTCGCGTCAAGCAAGTATCATAGACGCATTACAATATCCTATTATATTTTGGCAAGGAGAAGACTGATATGATTTTAATATAAGAAATCCTCAAACTAATGTGGACACACACATTAACAAAAAGGCCAATATTATGAATTACTATGCATATTGAACGATAATTTGTGAGAATGCTGATAACCATATATTGAAATGTAGACAATTATTTCGTCAATACGTTGTTGATATGTATGTAAAAATAGAGAGTAAAAGACTCCTCTACAAACGACTAAATCAAATCAAATTGCGTTCTGAAGAGTATATTCATTTACGTGATGCAGTTGTAAATGATGGCATTCTCAGTGAATTGGGAAAAATGGTCATACCATCCACATTTACAGACAGCCCAAGACATCATGCATGAAAATGAACAGGATGCAATGATGTATGTTGGTGCTTGGTTGGTTGGTTGGGTTTTGTGGCGCAAGGTCCAAAAAGGACAAGCTGCGCCAGTATGTTGGTGCATATGGTCGTTCAGATTTTTTCATCACATTTACATGCAACCCAGCATAGGATGAAATAAATGAGCCTTATTAATTGGACGATCACCAACAGATCATCATGTATTTCTACATGATATTTCTGTAGATTATTATAAATCAATGTTCGTGGGCCAACATCTTTCTAAGATATAGAAACAGTCAATGGCCATGTGTGTGCTACATTTCGTGAAGCTTGCCAGAAATTAAGTCTCTTAGGAAATGATGCTCTATAGCAGGGATGGCCAAGACGTCGACCGCGAAGTCATTTTAGGTAGTCCGCGCGACCATCCCGATAGTGATCTCGGATATTAACAATTTAATTTATGACTTATGTAGAATTAACGAATTATTTAAAATAAAAATTTACTAATGTTTTTGCTTTAAAACCTAAAACAAATTGTGCAAAGTAAGGCACTGAATTTTTGACCTTATGCTTTATTTCCTTATGCAATAATGATGAGGAAATCCCAGTTTTACCAGCTATCATTGCATTATCCATCAACAGGTATTGTGTTCAAAAACACTAAAGTCTAAGGATATAATGCAAATTGCTTTTAAAATCGTCAATTCAATTAGTTCAAGAAGTCTTCAGAGACGACAATTTCGGGAGCTTTTGGAAGAAACTGAATCAGAGTACGGAGCTCTCTTATTGCACACAGACGTGAGGTGGGTAAGCCATGGTGCTTTTTAAAAAAGATTTCGTGTTCTGTTATCAGAAATAAGAAGTTTTCTACAAATAAAAGGAGAACACATTACTGAATTGGAAGATGGGAAATGGCTCATGAAACTAGCTTTTGTCTGCGATATTATTGCAAAACTTAACGACTTAAACCTAAATCTACACGGAAATAATAAATGTTTAACAGACATGAGGAGTGCGATTAAAACTTTCAAAGAAACGATAAATAGGTATGAGTCTCAATTAAGAAAACAAGAATTGAGAAACTTCAAAAACATGGAAGAAGAGTGCAACCATAATCCAAAGCGAGACTTCGAAGATTTCGCTGAACACTTAGATGTTTTGTTTGAAGAATTTGAAAGAAGATTCACTGACTTATTTAGGTTGGAAGAAATACTCAATTTTATGATATTTCCCCTCATTTAATGGAAATACTAACATTGATGGAGTATCTGAAAAAATAGGACATTTAATAGATACCACTTCAGTCACGGTCGAGGAAGAAATTATTAAATTAAGATGCGATATATTTCTTAAATCCAGAGCATCTAGCGATACTGATTTTTGGAAATTAAATTCTGAGGAAACGTTTCAAAATATTTACAAATTGATTTTGTATTTGAAATCATACTTTGGATCGACTTATCTTTGCGAATCTGCTTTTTCAACCATGAACGCCATAAAAGCTAAACATCGGTCGCATTTAACAGATGAACATATAATTTCGAGCTTACGCATTGCAATAAGCTCGTAACAGCCACAATATGATAAACTTGTCGCAGATATACAGTGTCAAATTTCATCTAAACAAAGTGAATTGGATGGCCAATTTTTATGTATATGAATACTTTGATTATTTTCCTCAGTAAAGTTTTATTTTTTTTATTTATTTTTTTTTTTTTTTAGAAAAATTAGATAATATACCATTTTTTCTGTTACCGAAAATAAATATATAAACATATACGTTATTTCTGGATTTGGTAGACCGCCTTCGATTTTTTAAATGTGGAGTAGACCACGGATCCCAAAAGTTTGGCCATCCCTGCTCTATGGGATATTTCACTCACTGGTGCTTCTGATACAGCTCAACCACAGCAGATATGTACACTAATTTTCATCATAGTAACAACATGTTTTCCAGCTAATTCAAAGGATCTTTTGGAAAAATATAAAGACCATATGAGTTAAGACATTTTACAAGACATGCGTAAAATAAATGCTAATCCTAACATTCAATTTACATCAAATGCATACAATGAAGAGTTGATTTTAATTGAGGATGCGTGTTTGACGATAGCCAACAAACCACTGACAGAATTGGGAATTATTGCTCCAAATATATCTGGTAATAAGACTTTCGATCGTGATATACATCGAGAAACGCACTTCGATGAAAATGAATTGCAAACATTAATTCCAATTAATCTAAATCTGCCGAAATTGGTATTAGAACAAGAACATCATATGGTACAATTGAAAATCCAATATCTAACAACAGTTGTGGTTTATATTTCTTAGATGCACTTGGAGGCACTGGCAAAATTTTTCTTATTATTCTGGCAACTATAAGATCACAAAATAATATTGTACTTGCTAATACATCGTCTGATATTGCGGCAACTGTGTTGGACGGTGGTAGAACAGCACATTCGGCATTGAAATTTTCATTAAATGTGCAGGTAATTGAAACTCCAACATGTAATATTAGCAAATATTCTGGGATGGTAAAAGTACTAAGATTATGTCAGCTTATAATAGGGGATGAATGCACCATGGCGCACCAGAAATCATTGGAAGCACTCAATCGCACTTTAAAAGATTTGAGAGGAAATGAGCAGCTCTATAGTAATGTACACATTTTGCTAGCTGGTGATTTTTGACAAACTATGTCAGATATACCACGTTCAACACGTGCAGATGAATTGAATATGTCCCAAATCATCAGTATTATAACGGTATGTGGAGAAAGACTAATATACGCGTTTAGTTACAACAAGAATTTGTACAACTGTCACGCATTCCCATGATACCAACGGATACTCCATTTTAATTAAAACCTCTACGGTTACCTGTACGACTAGCCTTTTCCATGACCATTAACAAAGCACATGGATAATCATTGCAAGTATAACGATTAAATTTGATAAATCTATGCTTCTCACATGGAATCTTCTGAGCGATTTACAAAACTATTATTGGAAATGGTAAATTGAGAATTGTAAAACATATATCGGGAATGGTAAAATGGAAATGGACGAATAAACACATCGTATTAGATTATCAGAAAATTGCACATTGTAAAATCCACTGATACCAAAGTATTTCCAAATTTATCGCAGAATTATAAAAATAAACATTGGGTTAGTAAGCGTGCTATATTGGCACCCAAAAACATTGATGTGAATTTAATAAACTGCACATTTCAAAATGGAATACCGAATGAAGAAACAACATATAATACTTTTGTCAGTCACGATGAATCAGTTAATTATCCAATAGAATTTTTAAATTCATTGAATCTACCAGAAATGCCACCGCGTATTTTACATTTGAAAGTAGGATCCCTAATCACCCTTCTACAAAATATAAATCCACCACGACTATCCAATGGGACTAGGCTATCAGTAAAAATATTAATGAATAACATAATTGAGGCAATTATTTTAAATAGAAAACACAAAGGGGAATTTGTACAACTGTCACGCATTCCCATGATACCAACGGATACTCCATTTTAATTAAAACCTCTACGGTTACCTGTACGACTAGCCTTTTCCATGACCATTAACAAAGCACATGGATAATCATTGCAAGTATAACGATTAAATTTGATAAATCTATGCTTCTCACATGGACAACTGTACGTTGGGTGTTCACGAGTTGGAAAACCATCAAATTTCTTTCTTGTTGCACCAGATAAGAAAATAAAAAATGTTGTATATTTACAAACACTATTAAAATAAAGTTCATCCTCAATGATTAAATATCATTCACGTTATGATGATATTTAATAAATGCAAAATTATTGTTCCATTGAAATTCGTTTTCAATATTGTTTAATATCGCAATTGAAGAAGCATGTTTATTCTACTGTCAACTATGTATATCTATGTTTTGCACATATGTTGCTTTCAAATGACACATATGTAGAGATAATTTTATAGTTAATTTTCATTTTGATGTATTGTATAGATTTGATCATTAACAAATTATTTTTTGAGGTATCAAAACTGCTTTTTTGTTCAATCGCAGCAACGTGTGTACTGGTACAGCTAGTAACAAATATAAATAAATGTCGTATATACAACACCATTTTTTAAGTTCCTTTTCAATTTCATTCTCTAAGAAACAGCATTCTTATTTTTGGAATCTAAATAGTGTTTTCAACATTAATTCCATTTTTTATGACACGCAAATATGACAAGTATAATTAATTGCAGCAATATGAAAAAGTATTCTTTTTTTAAAAAAAGAATTGTTTCATTAATGTTTATCTTCATTTTATTATTTATTTACTTTCATTTTTAATAATATTGCTTTTTGCATGTAAATACATTGAAAAGGTTTAAAACTTTTTAAATAAATGTTACTAATGCTGCCATCTAGGTACAAAAATAAAAAGTAATAACCAAAATACACAAAATAATAAGGTTTATCTTGTGTATTTCTTCCGGAAAAAAATCATTAAAATAAAATGTAAAATATTACATTAACGTAGGACAAAAATTAGAAGATATTCATTTTGAGATTATCATCTAGGTAGTAATGAGAAACAAAATATTCAAACTATTTAACAAGAAATTAAAATGTATTCTTATTTAGTAAAACAAAGTGAAGGATAATCTAAGAATCATGAAAAAAAGTGTATTTGATTAATTATTAATATCATAAGCAATATTTTTGTAATATAAGCTGTTTTCATTATGTATCTATTTTATTGTCAAGCATTAGAAAGTAGGGTGTAAGAAGAATTTCTAGCCAAAACTAGCATCGCACAAATTTTTTCCTTGGAAAAAATATTATATAATAATGAAATACTAATATAATGAAATACAATAATTCATAAAAATATGTAATACAATTATAAAAATTAATACAATTATAAAAATTTAATCATGAGTCTCTAAAATGTTATATAATTGTAAGCTGCAGATAACTGGATATTCATTTAAAGAGTTATAGAGAATAACTGCTTCACAATTAGTGTTCAAAATATCAAAAAGTAAGAATATATACAAAATCAAGGATATTTAAAAAAAATTCAAACAAAATTGTTTTAATGCACCACTATAATATAACTGGTAACAAAAGTTTGTTTTTAAAGATATGAAATCTACTATAAGCAATCATGCCAATAAAAAGTCAATAGCAAAAGTATGCCTTTAATTTCATCAGTAAAGAAGATTGAACAAAATTGCGGAGATTTTAAAGAATTCTGATGTCCCAAAATTGAAAAAATTGCCTCAATGTATTCAATCCCCCAAAAGTATATATATATCGTTTCTTTTTTATTGGATATAACTAGAGAAACATCAAAGTTATGCTAGCACTTATGTGTTATCAATAAGATGAATGCATTCACTATTGTTATCAAAAAGCTGTGATATAAAGTCAATTCAGAAGTCTGATGTTTGCAACCTATTGTAAATAAAATTAAATAGTTAACAAATCAATCTTTTATATATATGCAGAACTGCATTGAAGGTTATATGATATACCTTCTCTATCATGTCCTCCATTCAATTCTGTATAAGTAAATAGGCAGTTTTTTAACTCGAGTGGCCTTGTACATGAATTTTTCGACAGCATAAGATTTGGAATTAACATATAGATATTTTAAACTGGTAACACCAATCAATGTGATGATAGCAAGATTTGATTGTGTATTTCAGAATAAACACATCATTTGCTTTTAAATCACTTTTCAAAGCATTTCTGACATGTCAACACAAATTTACACAACCAATCCGCGCAAAAACCAGATTTGAACTATTCTCCTAAGTGACTTGGAATTTTTTTTTGTACCAATGTCGAATGACGAAGTCTCAACTGAACTGGCAACCTCCGCTCCAAAACGACGCCTTATCAGCCAAAGAACTTCGAATGCCGTAGATGGTGAACACTCGTCTCCAACCTCAACCCAGTGATTGAAAATGATCACTCTCCTAGTCGCTTATTGTGGCAACTAATTTCACTTTGCTGATCTTACGAGAAGCAGTGTGAAACTACTGAGTCAATGAGGTTCAGCAGAACAGAAAAATAATTAACGTCATATCTTCTCTGGAAAAAAATACATTCTTTTCACAATAAATACTTTTCAAATGCTGCTGTACTAGTAACTTTTTATCCTACTCGTAATACGCCTTTATCTTAGCTTGGGAAAATTTTTTTTATCAAGTACTAACTTACTTAAATTTCCTACAATCCAAACCTATTTAAATTTCTATCCATCAGAACATTCTAATCTTTTTGCCAATTGTAAAAATTCTTTTTCAATATTTTTAAATTTCTGAAAGCTACAGTGAAATTTAAACTGAAGGAAGTTATTTTAAGTGTTGGAGGGAGAGAGAGTGTGCATGTCTAATCTAACATTTAAAATATGCATTGAATACCATCAATGTACAAAACTTACTCAAATCTTAACTCGGCTCATACTATTATCTCCTTTAATAGAAAAAAAATGAATTTGAGCTTCAAAAAAAATTTTTTTTGAAGTTCAATACGCCAAACTGATACACAAATTATTATTTTCCACGTTTAAATGTCCTTTATTTACTGAATACAGGATAACTATCACAATTTAATAAATTCTTGTGAACAAAATATCATCATAGAGAAAACCAAAGCACAATCACTATCAGAACTGAATACTGATTCTTCTCTTTTAGAAATCATTGAAGTTGTTATGGATAAAATAAATTTTTTGAAAACAAGTATTGGATAAAATATATGCTGAATTGTGTCATGATTATAATATTAAAAAGGGTGCAACACATCTTACATATAATGAAATTGTTGTAAACTAGAATCAGCCACACAACATCATTACATAAATATGAAAGGAAATCTTTCTTAATTTGGCACTTTTAAATTAATCGAATACTATACATACATGAGCATTAAATTATTTCCTTTTGTATTTTGTTTTTGAGGGAATACTTTTATACAATAATTTGATAAGATAGCATATAAGAAAATAATTTTAAATTATTCTTTGCAGTCTTATAACATAAAATGCCTTTCTGTGGCACAATTCAAATAATTAACCCCTTGAAAATGTTTCTGCTTCTGTTTTATTATCAAAATGTGCAGGATGCTAAAATGTCTTGCAACGACCTTCGGCTCTAAAGTTAACCACTAAACGGTGTCAACAGATGAAAGGCGTCTCAATTTACCAAGTATGATATTTAAAATAATGCTATTCTCAGTTGTTTTTATTTTATTTCTGTTTTTTGTAATTTTAATTTCATTGTATACATATTTTGAAGTATTATAACATTTCCAATCAATTAATGAAATACAACTTTTCTTTTCACAAAATGTTATAAACAATACAATTTAGAATTATCAACTCTTTTAGGTTCTATACCAGAAAGCAAACTTCAATATATACAAATACATTGAATGATGCAAAAATTCATATGGATTTAAAAATAAAACAAATTTTTTTATGTAAAAAAGTGACATTAATATATAAAACTTTATCATTATATTTTACATATAACTCCTAATGTCTAACACATTTTTGAACTTAACTTTTTAAGAATGCCAACATATTTATAGCTTACAAGGCAACAAATTTCCCTCCTTCAAATTATAATGCTCAAATAAAAGCATGAACACCAAGAGAAGCAAGATCTAGTGAACACAGATGATTTTCAAGAATTTGACAGATAGTTTTTATCGGACCTGTTAGTAAATTTGCTGCCTTATTTTGTTTTGACAAAAATTACATTTATTTAGTTGGTCATATAAGAAGACATCAATTAAGTTTTTTCAATTTTCACTATATTTAGCTTTTTAGTGATAATTTGATAAAAGTTTGGAAAAAATAAACATTCGCAAATAATCTGAAATGTAATTAACATTTCGATCAAAGTCTGCTGTATTACAAATTTTATACTTTCAACAGATTATTATCTGATTTTTTTCATAGCATGTTGTCATACAAAATATTTTTATACTTGAATATTAAAATTTGGAAAATTTTACACATTGAAAATATCAGATTCATATATAACAATATTTAGAAAGGTAGTTTCAAATTCAAATGAACTGTTTATTAAAAAAATTTATTAGTAAGCTATTTAAAGGAAAGAAAATTTCAAATCCCTAAGAAGCAATTAACAATTTAGTAGTATAAAAAATAATTATAGGAAAAAAAAGCAAAATAATATCTTTGCTACTAAAACATACAAAAATGAGTTAGAATATATCAAGTTCAATAACTTTTAAGCTTGAACTAACTCAGAAAATAAAAATTTTCTTGAACACTGACATATTGGCACATACAAAATCTAGAATTGCAAACATTTAAGAAAAAACTCAACTACTCTTTGCAGCGATAGTTTCATAGATTAATTAAATGTATGATTTCTGATAAAATATATCAAGTATTAATTTCCTTATAATTCTTTTGATCGAAACATAGATTTATTAAATTTAATGGGTGTAAATTATCAATAAAAAAGTTGTGCCATAACCAATAAGTTGAAATACAATTAAAACATAATACAAAACAACTAATTATAATATTTACAACAATTGCTGTTTTAAAATAAATGCATCAAGTTTTTTATAACATTTTTTGAATAATTAATTATAATAGCAAGTCTTTATATTTAGCAGTGTGCTGAATATTACAGATAAAAATTGAATGATAGAATACAGTAATTTTTGTATTATTTATATGAAATTATGCCCGGCGTTTTTATATAACAGCTCTCTTATATTGACACGTTGATGCTCGAAAGCTTTATAATAAAAGACTACATGTAAAGAATATAGTGACCAAAAAGATTGAAAATCATTAATAAAATTTGTATATTAAAAGTCAACTATTGCATTATACCTATATTTTTTTACTAAGTATAAAAGAAAATTAGAAGTCAAAAATTAAAATAGTAGAGACAAGATAAAAGCAACAAGGAATATTAAACACACATACATATATATATATATACACTTAATTTATTATATTTTCATTGAAATAAATTTACATTTAAAAATATAAAAATTAATTACAAATTAAAATTAACAAATAATAACAGCATGAATCACGAATATGGGGGATCTGATATAACCATCTTCATCACATGAATCTTCTTATTCGACACAGCCGCAACATAAGAATATCCCTCATAATTAACTGAAAAAAACATTAAGTTACAAGATACATATAAAAATATTAATATGTAATATAAACTGATGGCATCAACTTTTTATCTAAATATTCCAATTAAAATAGAAGAGTTTCTCCAAATATCTCTCTTGATAATAAAAAATCCAAGTTGTTTTAAAAAGTATAAAAGAGAGAAAAGACTACACAAACAATATTTTAATATAGAAAAACTAAGTTAAAATGAAAATAGTAAGATCCCATTTATCATCAAAATTTGCATATATTTTTCTTCAAATTGCTCATATAAAAGTTCATAATGCAATGGACAAATATAATTTCTAAGAATATTTTTTTCAGAAATGTACATCATTTTAAAATTTTATTTTTTCAACTATTAAAAATATTATAAGTTTACTAAATTTCACCTTCTATTGACAAAATAACCGATATAAAATCTGTTAAATATCAGTCAAATATCAGTGTGAAGTATATCAAAAACTTTAAAAATTAATAACCATATCTGAAAAGCACTTATATGTCCCAGATTGTAACTTAAGAACTGAAAATATTTAAAATAATTTTAAGATATATATGACTGGACAAGAAAAGGTTTAATTATTAAAATAAAGTCATTCATCCAATTATAGGTTTTTAGATTTTCACCAGCAAGTTACCAACAAACCTCAGAACAAATAATTGCAAAGAAATATCAGGAAACTCTTAAATTTCATAACTACATAAAACACACACATAATTTAAAAAAAAAACTTTTAAATGATATTGACTGCAAATAACACACTTTTAATGTCTAATAATATAAATTGATTATATTGGGTGATATCTTTAGAAAAGTTTGAACTACCAGAAAGAAAGACTCTGTTTTAAAGAATGTATAACACAAAATCTGACAAAATTAGTAATTATAAATGTTTTAAAACAGAATACTATATTTAAATTATAAAAAATTGCAAGACCCTAGGAAAACAAATGAAGTTATTTTAGGACTCTGTTAAAATGAATTAAATATAAATTAGATATTTTTTATTAGTGATATTAAATCCAAAAGGCTTAGTAATTTTATGAAATTTTAAATTTTGAGTGACCATTTTTTAAAAACCAAATAGTACTTAAATAATTTTCTATTCTATTAAAGAAAAGTTTTTAAATAGATTCAAAGTATGTAAAAGAATTGGAAGATCAATGAAAATTTTAAGTTACCTGAACTTAAATGATATAAAATAATTGGGTAACTACTTCATTAACTAAATAGTATTAGAAAATACAGATTAAAAGAGCCACAATGCTATCTAAATGTTTAAACATAAAAAAATGTAAAGATTAGAACATCATTGAATGGCAAAAGATGCAGAATCTGAATCTTTTACAGTAAAGTTAATAATAGAAGTATGAGATAATGGGCCAACTGTCTTTGCTTCAATAATAAAAATAAATTTCTATTACTTCCATGTCTACTTACTCCTGCAAAATATTTTGTATTATAAAATGTTTTTGTTTTTTGCACAACTTTCATTTGTATCAAAACATGTAGTGCCAATGGTTTGATAGACTCAAAAATTTATTACTTTGAAATAGACTAGAAAAAATGATATCAAAAATCTAGCCAAAATATAAACCAAAAAATGTCTAAAACATCATAAGGAGTTTACACCAAAGATCAATATTCATGTTTAATCTTTTTTGTGAATTATTTTTTTATTAAATGCCGTTTTATTTATTCATTTATTTATCTCTTATTAGTACATGAATTCCATAAAATTGTATAAATATGATTCATTAAGACATATTAATAGGAATTTAAAGAAACAGTATTTCAATTTACTTTAATTGAGTCACTTTGATGAAATCCAGTTTGCTACTCTGAATTATATGAAACCAGGAAAATAAATTATATTCATAAATTTATAGAGTATATTCATTGTTGAAGCAAAATATCTAGAATTTATATTCTAAATGAAAATTTGATAATTATTATAGCAATGAAATAGTTCTGATTTTATTTCTTCATTGCAGTACAAAATTATTCAACAGTGACATCTTATTAAAAATGTTGGACAATTTCATTTTAAATTCGATATTTCATCATACTTCTTTTTTTAAAATAAAAAAAAATAAAAAATAAGAATCCCTACAGTCAAAATACCCTCCATTAAACAAAAGCATTTATGTACCTGATAACTTCTTAAATCCTTCTTCTTTATATGAAAGAGACAGGAGTGATTTATCTGCTCCTTCAACCATCTGGTAAAATGTCCCAGCAACAACCTCATTGTTTTCTAAATCTCCAGAAGACTAATAATAAATATCAAAAAATTAAATTTAAAAAATAGCAATCACAAAGGAAAAAAGTAGCTTCACATTCTAAAAGTTAGTCATCTATACACTATGTATATCATCTATATTGATAATTGATTTTGTTGGAGAACAAAGAGTAATTAAGAAATTTGGCAACATTTATCACACAAAAATTATATAGCAAATCCAAAACTATTTAATTATGTTAAACTTTTAAAACTTAAAATGGTTGCATTTTATATAACTAAAAACATTTTCTTTTGTTTATTACTTGCTAACAAATTGCAATAAATATATTTTAAACAGTGGTAAATAATATATTTTAGATATTTAAAACTAAAATAACTTATTGAAAAATATTTTAATAGCATATTTTTAATATATTTTATTAAATTACTAAAAAAAGATAGGATTTGATGAAATTTAATACTGATCAATTATTCTGCATATGTGTGTGTGCATGAAAAATATTTACTAAATCAATACAGATACATAAAAGTACTTAAATAAGTCTAAGAAATTTCAGGCCAGAACCTTCCTTAGTTACTTTTACTCAATGAGTCTAAAAAAAAAGTTTAACATGATAAAAAAATTATATAAAAGCAATTTAATTTGAATTGAAGAGATTTTGTCAAATTTTAAATAATATATACTTATGGTATTATTTATAAAATGGTTCGCATTAATATTTTTAAATTCAGCATTCGGAAATTAAATAAGGAGAGAAAGATGACAATAAGTATTTAAGTATACTCATGAATTAAAATAAAAACATTTGCTTTGCAAAATGTTTATTTCTATTTAGCAGTAATTATATTATTTTTATTTTTTATTTGAATATTACAAAGTAAATTTAAACATTATGTGGTCCAAATTTTTTAAATTTTATTGGGATATATAAGAGAAAAAGTTATAAATATTAATAATACTTAAAGACAAGATGAAAACAAAAAACTAACATATTGACTAAAACATACTTATTTATAACTTTCCTTCAATTTGACATGGAAGTAAAATCAATTTTATTTGAGTAGTCACTTGATTGATACTAAAACATTCTTTATTTGATCTTTAATTGCAGGAATTGATTAAAAACTTATCCATAAAGAAGGATGTGTCACAAACATACCCAAATCACCAAATTGTGTGATTGTGTAGTTTCAGAATTTTAATATCAAGATTCCAGATATTTCCTTTCTAGATATCAATTCATCAGTATAACAGTGTTTTGGGAGATAAAGCTAAAATTGTTCCCTGTTATTTATGATGTTTGACTTTCCTAATTCTTATTGTCAAAAGTAACACTTAGATACTGCCAAATTAATAGAATATAGTTTGACTTTTAGACCCCTAAAACTATTTGTAATCCCAAGAAATTTTCACCACATAATGTCTGCAAAATAGACTTTAGATAATGACTAACTGTACCTTGAATAATCATTTTTTCTTTTGTTTATAACTTTTCACATTGTACTTTTATAATTTTTGTTAAAATAGTTTCATTACATACCCATTTATGCATATTCAAATGCAAAATAATTCATGTTATTTAAAAGCAGAATAGCATATTTCTCATAAAAGGAAAAATATTCTTTAAACTGTTCAAGTCAAAGGAATATATTGTAGTTATTAAATTTGACAAATAAGAGACAAAAATGCCTTTTATTTAACTCCCTTTGTTTATTATTTTTTAATGACATAGTAGTTTACTATGAGAACCATGAAAATTAAGTAATACTAAGTATATATTATGAATAAAAAATAAAATCGGCCATAATAAAATAAGATTACTCATTCTCGTTAAATCACTGAGATAAAAAAAATGTGTTTGTTTTTTTTAAAAAGGAGTTTAAATTAATCAAACACTTTAAGAAAACATCCTGTCTAATATTACTAGCTGACAATATTAAATAATATGAATTGACATGAATTTTTAAAACCGATATTTTCAGTTAATTAAGCTATGACAGTGACTTAAAAAAATGCTAAATAATTTATGTAGTATAATTTGTATATTCTTAATATTATATACTGAAAAACATTTTCCTCATAAATATTTCCAGCTTTAAGAAAAAATACTCATCATAAAGAATTTTATGGTAGAAAGATGCTACACAAAATGATAACTTAAAAATAAGTTCCAAGATCAAGATTTAAATAAAAGATAAATTTTACAATTGATTGTTTCCAAATTTTTGTTCATTTGTTATATTCAGTATTTGTAAAATAAAAAAAATTCAATGGATTTATATAAGTTTCATGATATTTATTAACCATTTTGTTTAAGCAGTATTTTATTGAATTGTTTATACTTAATTTAATAGCAACAATTTTTAATATACTCAATAATTAGTACTAATTTACAAAACCAGACAATATCAATTCCTTAAAATTATTATTTTTTAAGCTTAATAAATTTTACAATAGTTTTAGACTTAACTTTATTTAATTTAAAAATATTTTTAATATTTTTCAATTCATGTTCATCAATTTAATATTTAACAATAAAAACTAAAATTAAATGATAAATTGTTTTTAAATTTCTTTATTTTATAAGAAAGTGTAGTAAGTATATAAAAATAAATATGACTTACTGAAATGATACCACCTTCCTCATTCATTACAATGGAGCCTACTCGCTGCACAATCTTTTCAGTTGTGGATGCCATTCTTTAAAAAAATTACCATTAATAAATATAAATATTGCATTCAGATATAAGTTATAATTTATCACTATTATTTAATTATACCAAAATGCAAATCACATACCTTTGTATTACATTTTCAAAAAGATTTACATTTAGAATTTTCTAAAACAGAAATTATTAAAGCTGATATCATTAATTGGAGATGAATTTAAGAATCAAATATAGAAGATGAAAATGTTTCTTAAATATGCAATATTTATATAATTAACAGAAATCATTATGTTAATTATAAAATGAAAAAAGAACTGATTTGACGATAAAATATGCAAAAGATGCAATAAAAATCAACCATGTTTGGAAACTTTTAATGTTCATAAAAAACAACATACATATTACATGTTGCACAGGCAATTTTTTTAAATACAAAACTATTTAAAGAAAATTGAAATATTTAAGCTAAATAGAAAAATAATTTTAAAATAAATAGCAAACACCAGCAAAATGATCAATAAACTATAAATTTAATAATTTGTCAAAAATTTTGTGAACTCCTATAATCTAAATTATAGGCAACAAACTTTTGACAAAACATGCACCTATCTGAAGGAGAAAATTGTATTTCTTCTGACTTTTCCAACATGCTATAAAATATAAAAACATGATAGTGTTATATAAGGATTGATTTTAGGATTCTTACAACAAATCAAATAATTTTCCATTATGAGTATAGTAATGCAAAATAGAGATTTAAAAAATAATATAATAAGTGAAAAAGAACCAACATATAATGAAATAATATAAATCCTTTTCTTTCTTTTTTGACTATGCACAGTTTGCAAATTTCATTATTTCTTAATTGTTAATACTGATTACTGTGTCTTCACCAGTATACTTTTCTGCACCTAGCCCTGATGAACTCTGCCAATTAGATTAAGGCAGTTGGGTAAGAATCTTGGTAGTTTCAAAGCAAAGACGAAGAAGACTTGTCCTTCCACCCTTATATGTATTATTTTACTAGGAGAACATTATGACAACAATCTATTTAATATATCTCAATCATCTTCAGTGAACATGAGACAGATCTTTTGTAAAACTGAGATTCAAAGTCACAACCTTCTGGTAATAAGAATCTAATCAGCAGAACAATAATCAACAAGAGATAGCAGTGCTCATCATTACAACTTAATCGTCAGAGCGTGCAAAGATTATTGCACAGCCTGCACTTTCATCCTTACAAGCTTCAGATTGTTCAAGCTCTAAAACCCAATGACGGTGAGTTACGCTTAGCTTTTTGTCAACAGCTACTGACTAAAATCAATGACGACGCAAACTTCCTTGAAAATCTTTGGATGTCTGATGAGGCCCACTTTCATTTAAATGGACATGTCAATAAGCAGAACATGCGTTACTGGGCTCGACAGAATCCCGCAGAACTTCACTAACATCCGTTATACAGCCCCAAAGTTACTGTATGTTGTGCAGTGTCGTGGGGTGATTGGACCGTACTTTTTTGAGGATGGAAATGGTTCCACTGTAACGGTCACATCTCAACGTTATGTTCATATGTTGGAGACACTTTTGGCTCCACGGCTTCATGCTTTTCCAGATATTGAAATTCAGCAAACCTGGTTTCAACAGGATGGAGCCACCTCACACACTGCCGATCTGTCAATGGCTGCATTGAGACGTTTTTTTGGGGAGCGCATAATTTCAAGGAACGCTAACGTCACTTGGCCTCCTCGGTCTCCAGACCTCTCAGTATGCGACTTCTTTCTATGGGGACATCTAAAGAGCGTTGTGTACCAGACTAGGCCAAGAAATCTTATTGACCTCAAGACTCAGATCGAAGAACACATCGCCAACATCCCGGAGTCCACATTGCGTCACACAATGCTTAAGTCATCAAAATCGATTGAACGAATGTGTTAGGCGCAATGGACAACACTTAACAGATGTGATTTTTAAAATGTATTTTTCCACTCTTGACTAACACATTTTCAACATTAAAATGTTTTGTAGAATATTCGTTGGTTTATTATGGTTATTTCAAAATTTCCCGTTTCTCTGCGCCACCCTGTATGTATCCAGTAGATAGTTGTCTGATTTCTTTTTCATTTCATTTTTGCTTTACAAATTTCAATATTTAAGAATTATTAAGAAGTCTGTAGATTTATTTTAAGTAAGAGAATATTTTTACACAAAAAAATTAATATTTCATTGTATTTTAATAAATGGTAATTGGAAAAAAATCTTTCTGAAAATACCACAAAAGATAAAAATACTGTATTTTTAACTCCATTAATTTAAATTTTACCCATAATTTTTTAACATAAACATATTAAGATTAAGCAAGAAAGTTAAAACAAGCAGAGCTTATTCCAATGGTACTATGTGAGTGATAAAATTGTTCTAGTCAATCATAGTATTTTGATAAATGCTCTAGTAGTGCAACACCTAGATCTCTCAAGTAGTGCAATGCAGCTATTTATTGCCCTACTTGAGAGCTGTTATTTCCTGTGCCCAACAGTACATGAAGCGCGGTGCAGTTAAGATTGATATTCTGAAACCACTAAACCAAGTGTCGAATCAAAGACTCTTTTTTTTTTTTTTGTTGACAGCTTTTCACATAACACTAAAACAGTAAAAATTTACTGTGCGGTGACTCTTGGCGACTTTTTCAAAATCTCACAAAGAATCTCATCATTTTGCACAAGCAAGATCTAAAAATAAAAACAGAATACTGTAAAATATTGCCTGTGCAAAAAAATGTTATTTATCACCAAATGTAGAAAAATTACACGATAACCATACAGTAAATCTGATCCCACCACCACATACTTTCCTTTAGGTATAATTCATTTCATTTTATATTCATTTGCACATATTCTATTGCGAGGAACATCTTTTTTCCGAAAAAATAAAATTGCATTTTCCTCATTCTTTGGTAAATTGAAAATTTTTTTTAAAAGGTTTAAATTGGAAAAACAATAGCACTATTTATCGTGGTTCAAATGCAATGAAAGTGTGTAAAATTGCTCCTATGTGTGTACTTTCCCCCCACACACACACACATACATAATTTGATGATTTATTCAAATCGCTGTAAGAATCAAGGAGTACCTTATCATTATAAACATTTATTTTGTTGATTGTTGTTATTATCTTTTTTTATAATGAACATATTAAAATTAAGCTGAAGAGAATTTAGTAAGCGTTTACTTAATATGAACATAGCCTTTTTGCATATATACATGTACAAAAACGCGAGATGAATTAGGTGAATTATTTAAATTGCAGAATTCACTGCAAAAATTTTAGGTTCCAATCCTTGCTAAGAATAAAATTTATACAATAGTTAAGCATTTACAACTACATACAATTAAAGGGATTAAAACAAATAATTAACCCCAATTAACTTTTTATTAGGCTGTATCCCAGTGTATGGTACGCTATTTTTATACAATTAATATAATTATACAATATACAATTAATATAATTATATAATATAAAATTATATTATTTTATACAAATAATAAAATTTTATACAATATTATATACAATTAATTATAATTGTATGTATGCGTACCGTACAAGGAGCGTACCGTTCACTGGGAATTAACCTTTTATTATAATTAAAAAAATAGATACACACATATTTTCGAAGTACTAAATTTTAAAATTTATCAAGGCTAGAATTTTTACTTACAAGCTAAACTTATGACTGCAAATAAATCAAATTCTTACGAAGTCTCATTCACAACTTTCTCACGAAGAAAATAAGTCAATTGTCAAACTAGAAATCAAGCTCCTCCTGAATAAAATCAAATGAATCACATGACTTTAAAATATTTCATCCAATAATTTGTCTTTTCAAACTTCAAATTAAATTGAAAGTTTTGTCATCAAATAAAATGCAGATAAATTTTATTTAATGTTTAACATAAGGTATAAATAATATTAAGCAAAGTAATACTTAAAACTGAAATAATAGATCTTCATTATTATTTATTATTTTATATTAATTATTTACGTCAATTTTACGCAAAATAAATTTAGAAATAGATTAAAATTAAATAATTCTCCTTTTCAGCTAAAAGCATTCAAGTATGGAGCTCCAAAAGTGTTTCTTTTTTTAACCATATACTATTATTTAAATATCTCTGGAAAATCAAATTATTAAGTTTGGCATAAGCAAGACATTTTATTTCCAACATTTCCAAGAAAAATTTGTTTTGTTATTCATGTTGTTATGTTATGACTCTCCGACACTCGTGTTCTCGACAGATTGTACTGAATTAAAAACCATTCAAATATTGTTTGCCTGTTATTAGTTTTTCTTTAAAAATTAATTATTTTGTTTATCATACGAAATAGTCAACATTAAATTTTTTCTATCATTTGTCTTATATATAAGATCGACATAATCACTTGAAAGAGTAATTCTCGTATATGATTTAGGTAATTGTTTTTGTATTTTATATTAAATTGCTATTTAGCTGTAAGGAATGTCAAAAGTTAAAAATAAGAGAAAAGGATCATCAACATCATCTGATATTAAATGTAATTCTTCTCAAGATACTCTAAATGTAAAAAACAATTTACCGTCCTCTTCGAATATTACTGGAGGTGGTATGTTTAAAAATATTAATAAACCTGAAAATACAAATTTAGACATTACTTCTAATATCAGTGTTGGCAAGGATACCCCACTTGATAGTGGATGTGATTACATGAAGAACTCTATTTTAGAAGAGGTATTAAATGAAAAGAAGGCAGCTCTTTTACAGTCTCCAGCTATCATGAAATTTCTTCGTGAAGAGCAAATAAAACGTCAAAATGAAAAGTAATTGTCATACTTTAAAAATATATGTCCACTTTTATTATTTCATAGTCCACTTATAATATATGTTACAATATATGTCCACTTTAATTATTTCATAGTACATTTTATAATTTTTACAATTTTATTTCTAAATTATAGTTAAAAATAAGAGAAAAAAGAGTTTTTTTTTTTCCATACTAGCTATCATATTAACTCTCTAGTAAGAATTTAAAATGCCATTTGTTTGAGAAAATTATTGTTTTATATTAATTTGATAATCAAGGTGTTAAATATCTGAAATTTTCTCTTGAAGTTGACTAAGACGACCTTGAAAATGTGACCTATTTAAATACTAATTTTTACGAGAATTACAAAGCTAGGTTTTACCTAATATTACAGTGAAAAGATAATGTATTGAGGTATAACTTTTAGGTATTAACTCTGACAAGTTTTTATTTTTTAATTTGTATTAGTTTTGTAATTTAGTGTAATTTTGTATTAATTGCAAAATAATGCTTCTGGTAACCTGTTACATTGTTGAATAATGGAAAGGGGTTCACTAATGGACTGTGTTCACTTCCATGTTATTTGCTGCTGAAAGAAAACATCAGATTCGTGATATAGTGGAAATTTTTATATTATTACATTTTTTTAATTTCTACAACAATCTAAAAGGTATTTTCTCTGAAATTTCTGGGTTAAGATGTTTTAAAATCAAATAAAAATGTTGCAAACTTAAAAGTAGAAAACATGTAAGAAACATTATGAACTATGTGTTAACAAAAGAATTTTCTTTTTAATTCAAAATTACCAAATATTAAAATATGTAAAATCAAATTTTTAACCTTGGTAAAAATGTCAAGTGGAATTGAAAATGAATTTAATTGCAAGTTAGGAAAAGAGATAAAATT
>JAPDSC010113557.1:0-11940 GCA_026290005.1 Latrodectus geometricus
ACATGCCATCCGCCGAGAGGAACTCTTCGCATTAGTGGATAAGCTGCCTACATTATTTTTGTTACTTGGTGACTTTAACGGCCATAATTCTTTGTGGGGAAGTGATAACACAAATTCTCGCTGTCATCAGATAGAACAGTTTATAATTGACAACTGTCTCTGTCTGATGTTGAGTTTGAGCTTTATAAAAAGTTTTCTTTAAAATTTAATTTTTGGCGCTGCTAGTCCTTTTTGGACCTTGTGCCATAAAATCCAACCAATCAACATGTGACGTCAGAAATAACATTTATGCAGTCAGGGACTTACAATTGGAATTCCTCACTTTTTATAGAAAATTTCGATTTTAAGTAGGGAATAAGTCTAGAGATATTTGTGACAGTCAAGAGAAATGGGCTGATGGGCACTTTTATAGAGTCGATAAGGCTGCTAAAAATGCGTAAAAATCGGCAGTGACGTTGAATGCTGTTTGACATCTGGAAGGTCAGACTGGTCTAGAAAGTCTAAGTGATTCTGAAAATCTTGTGATATGCTCTAGAATGTTCTATGATGCTTTGGAACCTTCAAAGGAAATACTGAGTGAATGATCTTCAACTACACATCAAGATAGTTCTGTTCAACAGAAAAATTCTCAAGACTTATAATGTCCTGGAGACTGGTGTTGTGCTAATTTTTTTTTACCGGAACGCGTATATATAATTATATAGACAGGGCCGATCCTGGGTAGGCGGCTGCTCTGTACGGTCTCATGTCCCAAATTTAACGACGGAGGGGGGGGGTGTTTTCCATGATAATCTTGGCGGCGACGATTTTTTTTAAGGTCTCGTCCCAAATTTGACGACGGGGGGAGATATTTCCCCCAATTTTCGCCTGTCGCCAGGATCAGCCCTGTATATAGCATAAAAAGAATAGGAAACGAAAATCATTACGAAACCCTTTTTGGGTATATATATATATATATATATACATATATAAAGGTTTATTACAATAATAGGAACGTTTAATAAAAATTAGTTGACAAATTATAAAATACACATAGTAGATACTCTAACAATATTGCATAAATATTTTTAACAATGAAAACACTAACGGTTTTTATAAAATATTCCAAATAGGATTATGTTCAGTATCTTGTGGTTGATTTTTCCTTGTTTTGTTGTCATCCGCTGAACGATGAGACCTTAACCAAGTTTTTACATAACTGTTTTAAATAATTACATTATCATCTGGTTTAAATACGTCAGCCAATTCTTGTTATCAGAAATCATCTTTAGTTCCGAAACGCGTTCCTGTATAAAAAGGAAGTACCGGAACGACGTTCCGGCTCGACAACACCACTACCTGGAGAAGGGAAGTTTACTAGGAAAATTATCTGTGTATTGGAGAGGGGAATGTGCTTTTATTGCTGCGTAGAAAATAGCATCAGGGAATCATGGAAGATTTCCATTTGTGGTTGTCCTTATTGCTTTGGAAATTCATTAGTCTAAATGAAGGAAAAGTGTGAAACAACGTATATGCTATGAAATTCAGTGAAAAAAATGTTTAAAATTGATAATTAAAATCGAATCTCTTACTGAACGGTAGTAAGTAGAGCATTAAATTTTTCAGTCTTAATCCTAATTTAGCGGGATTTCGAGACGAGAATGACTCCATAGCAAATCAGAGCTGAAAATGAAAATTAGTTTAATAAATAATTGAAGTATACAAAGTGAAACATTCAGAAATGGAATAAACGACTGTTTAAAAAAATCTCCTTATTTTTCAAAAAAAATTTTTTTTAAGAACTTATAATAAAAAAAAAAAAAAAAGAAACCTTCACATTTTTAAGATTATAAGTAGTACATGCTATGTCAATCGCACAGCTGCTTTATTTAAGATAGCGATTTCCTGTAAAATTAGTGAAAGAGCTTTAATAAATTAATTTTAAGATAAAATTAATTTTCTCTTATGCTAAAAATAATCAAATGTTTAAAAAAGTAAAATAACTTTTTTATTGAGAATATTGTAATTTTTTTTACTTTCATACTTTGTTATTTAAGAATTAATAGTTTCATTTCTTTGAAATTATGTTTAAACAATGCTTTACATTGAATTCATATTTGTATCAATGTAGAATTGTTTTTTCATGAAAGAAAGATTTGATTTCCTAAAACATCGACAGATAAAACAAAGTTGGAAAAAAACAAAAATTGTAAGAGCATTGCTATAGTACTTTAAGTTGCTCTTGAAATTTCCCCCCCCCCCATTATTGAAATCTTTGTTTCAATAAGTCACTATCTCAAGAGGGGAAAGCATTCTTATATACTTTATATCCGTTGGTTTTATTTATAAATTTTTCTTAAATGTGAGTTATTCTATCGGCAAGTGGAAAAGTGATTTTTCTGAGTAGTAAAATTTTAAACAATACGATTATTTTTCATGATTTTGTTGAAAAACTTTTTGCATAATCATCCACTTTGTAAATAGCATCAGAAAATTTTATTTCTTAAAGTATCTCATGGCTGGAGAGAGAAAACACACACATAACAGATTTCTTTAATAAATTAATCATTTTTTCTCAACGAATATCTATTTCTGAAGTTTAAGACCAAAACATGTATTGAGAATAAAGGTCAGTTAGCTGGCCTCAGGTATTTATGTATAGAGTATTATTGTAGAGTGTCTGATTAAGATATAAGGTAAGCAATGTTTATAGTACTGTGTTGTATGGAGGTAAGTTTTGTACTGCCTGCGAATTATTAATAGTATATGGTTTGAATAGGTAAGTGTTCTCAGTACTGGCATCAGGTATTTATACATAGTGAATACTCCTGCTGTATCTGCAAGAAATGTTTATATACTATATTTTATGGGGTAAATTTCTCTTTTTATACAAAGTACTAATAGTGTGGTTTGAATTCAATTTTAATGAACTTATTTTTTACTCTCCAGCACATGAGTATTTTAAGTTACATTTTAAAATTTATTAATTTATGTAAAGGGGCCTTTTCATAATATATTCAAAAAATAAAAACATCTTTAAGTATAACTTTGACGAAAACTAAAAACGTTGATAGAAAATGTCCCAAATATAAGTATGTTAGGACATCATAGACTTGCTTATTCTCAGCAAATATATATTTCTGTATAAGAATGATGATCCAATGAAAGACAGAAAACTGTTGCTAAAAATGAAATCTAGGTCTAGACGAATATTTTTTAAGAAATTATTTTATAGTCATATTCCGATAATAAGACATTGATAATCCTATGCTATATTAAGGAAATCTTGGTTATTTACATAGATTATGCATAGTAATTATATAGATTTAAACTTATAGAATAAAATAGTTACATTAGTATTTCAGTTATATTAATAACATTTTGATTAATCTATTTTATATCTGGATTATTTACGTTCTTTAACTAATGTAATTATAGAGAACTAGACTAGTTGGGTATATTAGATGCTTTAGGTATAGTGTTGTATAACAAAAAAAAGAACATGTTAGTAACAGATTTCTCCTTACATTGGATTAACAATTATTGGATATTTTCCCTAAATAACATTCAATAAATTTTAATTTTCTTTTATCTAAAATAATAAATTTAGGAATAACGTCCCCAACAGTGTAACATTTTTATAAATATTAATGTAAAGAAATGACAATAGATTTTTCAACAATCATGAAAAATTAATTTGTGCAATAAAAAAAAAATTGGGTTATAATGCAGTAGTTCCATTTTTTACGGACTTCTGTGAATTAAACGGTTCGAAATGAAGGTTGACTTATCCTAGTACCACTATATTTATATAAAAGTTTAAAATCTTTCAACCATTCTGAATTTTCGATTACACAGTATTTATAATTATTGTAAGACATAATTGACGCAAATTTGTGACCTAGACTAAATTATGTCGCACTTTAATTGATGTAGCATTCTACTAAGGAACTGTTCACGCTAAACAGGAAACCTGTGGTTTGTTTTTCAATTTTGAAGAAAAATAATTTCGGCTTCAAATCTTCAGCATCATTATAGTATACTTTTGAAAAACATATTTTTAATTTTTCAAAAATGTTTTGTCCTCTACAACTTTTTTTCCTGATTTTTCTTTCGCTATCATATAAGTCTGTTTAAAAGTGAATAAAAATAACCCACAATTCACTATTTTCTTTTGAAATCAAAGGGAGATTTTCATGTGATCCACGCCTTATTTTTAATTAATCAATATGTTAACCTTCAAATTGTGAATAAAATATAGATTTTAAAAATTGTTTAAGCAATTAAATTATTAAATTATCGAAAGTTATGTCAAGAAAAAAACACAATAAAATTGTGTGAAAACTGTTTGCCAATTGTAAATCTAGATTTTAATCTTAAGTGCAAAAACATTTGAAATATTTAAGAAGCAAGTTAGAAAAACAAAATTTTTAAAACAATCGTCGATTCAATTTATTAATTTGTTTCCACTTTGTATATATCAAACTAATTTTCATTTTCCGTTCTGATTTACTATTGCAGTCTTTCTCGTCTCGAAATGCCGCTAAATTATGATTAAGACTGAACAATTTAACGCGCGCTCGCTCTACTTATTACTACCGTTCATTTTAAGACATTCGCTTTTAATTATCAATTTAAACATTTTTTCACTGAACTTCATAGCACATACGTTGTTTCACACTTTTTCTTCATTCAGACTAATTTCCAAAGTGATAATGGCCATCACATCACATCACAGGGTTTTTCCAAAAGGACCATAGTGTGTGGTGAGCATTGAAGTCACCTTCAATAATAACATTATTACTAATGTTGACTATTTTATTAATGTCGTTTTCTGGAAAGAGGTTTCTTAGGGGTTGATTTGGAATATTTTTTGCGGGGGTATATATGCAGATGCCACAGTGATTGGGACAGATCCCTGAATAAAAATTTTAATAATTGTAGCTTCAATATTAAGGTTTGGATTGTTAATGATATCATAGGA
Source organism: Latrodectus geometricus (assembly GCA_026290005.1). NCBI lineage: Eukaryota > Metazoa > Arthropoda > Arachnida > Araneae > Theridiidae > Latrodectus > Latrodectus geometricus. Next base: position 4,964 of record JAPDSC010113557.1, read on the forward strand.
AATAGCATTGTTTATTAAGATTGCAGTTCTCACACGGGAGTCAGTGTTAATTTTATCATTTCTGATAATGTCAAAATTTCTAATTTTAAAATTATTGCCTCTCCGTAGGTGTGGTGTTTCCTGTATTAAAACGATATCAGGATTATTATCATCGATGAATTGACGTAGCTCCTCTACCTTATTAAATACACCGTTTGCATTCCAGGTACAAATTTTGAGAAATACCCCTTTGTGGTTCATCGTGATACATTGTTGCTAGCTATTGCAGGCCTAAGGGCTTCTATTATTATTATGAAAAATATGTCTTGTAAATTGTTACAATTATTAATTTTGGGTAATATGTCACATATACATTTAATTAGCTGTATAAAGGTTCTATTATTGGGTAATTCTATAATTGTTTTTAGAATTAAGTTTTGCTCGATATTAAAATTATTCAAGTTGTTATTATTATTTACAGGGTTGTTAACGGCGATTTCTAAACCAGAGGAGGGTGAGGGGGGGAACGAGTTTGACAGGTAGGGAGGAGTTGAGGTTCCCTTCACAATGTTAGAGAAGCTGACCCCGTTTTGTACCCATCCAGGGTTGTTTATTTAATTTCCATTAATATTTTTATTCTTATTTCTTATATTATTTTTTGGAAACTTGGGGCACCCTCTGTAGTTGGCCGGGTGATTTCCTGCACAGTCAACACACACTGGTTCAATTTTTTGCTTACCATGTGGGCAATCTGCTGTTTTATGGAAGCCAGCGCATGTGACACATTTTGATGTTAAGTAGCTGCTATGGTGCCAGAGCTGGCATTGGGGGGGTAATACCGGTGGATTTTTCCACATTAATAATGAAATTTCCTAGATCTCTCTCCTCGAATATCTTAGTGCTTTCTTTAGTATTTGGGAGATGTAATTGAAAGAGGGGCATTACCCTTCTTTCTCCTCCACTCCTCACCTGACTAATTTTTAAAATTATATAGCCTTTTTGCTCTAGCATTTCTTTAATCTCCTCGAGAGGTTGATTGATGGGGAGACCCCTTAAGACTACTTTCATTGGTCTTTGTGATCTGGGGTTTATTATGTAGTAATTTATTCCCTTACTACTTAGGTGGGATGTTAAGTGCCTATGTTCAGATGGTGCATTTACAAATAATTTAAGGAATTCTCCACTAGGTTTGCCTAGAACTTTATATTTTAATTCATTTAAATTTTGAGAAAATCCGAGTATTTTTCTTTAATCAAAACCATAACAGGCGGTGATTTATTAGAGGTGTTTTGGGTAGTATTTCCAAAAGTATTATTATGTACATTAATATCATTTTCATTTATATCATTTTTACTGTTTACAGTTAGATTACCAAGAATTTCATTTATTTTTTATTTCAATAGCTATTTTCTTAGAGGGATTTATTTTTTCAGGGCTGTTAGTCAGCACTCTTTTACCTTTGTTATTATTTACTATGGTAAATTCTAAGTTGTTAGTAGAACATACATTTTTTTACATTTGTTAGATAATTTGCAAAAAAAGTCAATATTTCTAAGTACCATATATTTAAATGTAACACATAATGCACTCTCTTGTAGAATACCAGTAAACTTATGATCTATTAATCAAGCATTGATTACTATTATAAAGATACATTATATTATTATAGTCACAATTTGCATTAATTTCATTGGGATTACCGTTGACATCAGAATAGTAAAACTTTAAACATCCCAAATCTAAAGCAGAGTTGCACTTACCTCCTGAAAGGAAGAAGTTATCCAAAATATTGTATATTCCTTTTAGTTCTTGGTTGGCTCTATTTATTGTTTCACTGTTATCACACATATTCACCACACTGTTTAATTGCATAATTTTATGCACGTATTCCGTTACGTAATGCACGTCATAATTCACAATCGGTGTATCCAGTTTCTGGAGTATTGCAATGTTGTTCATAACCTCATCACTTGGCTGGTAACCATGGTTTTGAGCGTGTATTAACATATCGAGGGTAGATATTACTTTCGGGTTCGTACCATCGTTAGGGAACATTTTCCTTCCATCATCAAAGGAAATTCCAATCGCAGGCATGGCATTGTGGTTAGCACTTGTTTCCATCGTCGCCGGCATTGGACTGGCTGGCGACTCCATGTCTGGCTCGGGATTTAATTTCTTGTGAAATACTTTTGGGATTAATCCTTCAGCTGGGCAGTTGGATCTTCCATAGTTGTTGCTGGTTTTATCCCTGTTGGTCTCCAATATTAATTTTGGAGGGGCTAGAATGCTTGGCTTCACCATGTGGTTCAGATCAGTTTCCCCGGCGGGGAGGCGTTCTAGGGTTAACTGTAGGCCGCTCGACTTGCTACCTACCACCGATTCTGAGGAACCACTCAGAATTGCGTCTTTACTCTACCAGGTCTCAGACCGTTCTCTCCTTCCAGATGCCAAACAGCATTCAACATCACTGACGATTTTTACGCATTTTTAGCAGCTTCATCGACTCTATAAAAGTGCCCATCGGCCCGTTTCCCTCGACTGTCACAAGTATCTTTAGAAACACTGTACTCGCAACTCAAAATTGAAACATAGCATGTGTTGCGAAATAATTATTTCTACTATTGCAAATACCTGTGGGACACGGGGGCTGTTGTTTGAAGTTAAGTGTGCAATCAGACAAATTGTTTTACATTTTTTTATTAGATTTTCAATATTTTAAGAATACTATATATGCTTTAATTATTTATAACTTTTGACTTTTTTTTTTTTTTTCTTGCGACACATAAATAAGGCTCGTTATTTGTGAAAATATCCTCTCGCAGGTATATCATGCAAGTTTATATTGTTTGAAACGTATGACGAATCTATAGTTTTCATATTATAATTACATCTAAAGTTTTTATCCTTCCTCGTGTTTCAAATTCTTTTAAAAATAACATTTCAAATTTGTCTGGTTTATTGAGCCCCTTTCTGAACCTTACGAGGATCTTTTTAGAGAGCGGTTGATTTTATAAAATTTATTTCCAAAGTTTGTTGTTTAATTTTAGACTTTATGATATATAATTTATTGTTTATATATATATATATAATGAGAAGATTTTAATATTTAATTTTAACTACACACCAACGTTATATTTTCCTTATGTTTTTAAAATTTTTTAACCAATTTTTAAATCAAATTTTAACGCACTATTTCCTTCCTTAGAAGTTACATCTTAAAACATCCTGAAGTTAATATACATGGTGGATAAGCCTAGTTGGCAGCTGAATCGTAAGCGAACTTAAGTTCGGACATAGGTTCATCTATTCGTGAATTTGTATCCCATCATCGGTTTTAGATGTTTTTAGTAGTTCTTTGAATCGTAAAAGGTCTGCGTTTAATTAGCCTTTATATGGGAAAGTTTTCATTGAGCACCAAACCAAACAAAAACCGAACTTCGTAGTGGTTATTTAAAATGCTGTTCCACAACCCCAGATCTTGATTACATTACAAATATCAGTATTGACTTTAATAAATTCTTTACCCTTAGAATTTGGACTGATTTGTTAAGAGTTTCTCATTTAGGCAGACATTTTTGTTCTGTGCATTCAACTCATTATTCCTAATGTTGCCCAATTTTCTAAAGCGTTAATTGAATAATTTTTTATCACTTAAAATAAAAAAACTTCATAGATTAATTTTGAAAAATTTTTAATGTGTGTTGTAATTATTTTATTATCTTTAAGATATCTTGGTTCTTGAAGATAGTGAGAATAGTAGAGAAATGTCAGGCGTGTCAGAAATGCTGGGAGAACATTAAATTTTCTCCTAATAAAATATTTAAATCCTGAAATATTGGAAATTTTGTAAGATGTAATAAAACAATCTCTAGGGTTGTCAAATGGTTATCCTACTGAGTTTCAGTTCAGCAATAAATAACATTGATTCTTGTCACAGGTTTTCATATTAGATGTTTGGAATCCATTTAAACTATTTTCCCATGTCAAACTAACCTTCTTGCAAAACATTAACCTGTGAGGGGGAAAAATCAAATTGAAACTCGCTTGATATTTTACTCTTGTTAGCTGTAGGAAGTTTTTGTTGGGGAACAACTCATTGAATATACCAACTGGTATTGGAATAAAGAAATTATCATTTACCATTTGAGTTCATTTTATCAAGTATATTTTAAGAAATTAATTTCTATATGTATCATTTATCTTTGATTAATAAATCTAGAAATAATTGAATTTAGTAAAGGAATACATTTTATGGTTGTCAAAATATTAAGCAGAAATCTAATATTTGTAAAAATTTTAATAATATAATTTCAGAAGAATTTATTTAATAAATTATACATACGTCTAGAAACTATTATTTAGATGTTAAACTTTTAACAAATAAAATGATTACATAATTCTTATTAACTATTTATTTCATAATTTTACTAATTATAAAATTAGAAATTCTAAAGAATACTTATTGATATCAGAAGCTTGAGAGGAAATCAACCTTAGGAATTGTCTCATTTTCACCATAGAGAATAAATTATTAAGAATAGATAGGTTCAGATAAACTTGTTATTAAAAAAAATTATGTATTTTAACTTATGACAACAATATGCTTCCTATATTAAAACTTAATTTTCAGAATGGGTTTTAAAATTTTTTTAAACTAACGAATGGTATTTCCACAGTGTTCTTAAATGCTGTTAATACGTTTTTATATAAATATTGACAGTTGTATGAAATATTTTATATACTCATTTGTGCAAAACTTGAAAATCTTGTAAATACTTAAAATTTTTAAATTTTATTTTCTCGAACTCCAAAGGAATATAAAATTAACCTTTGCTCATACGTAATTCATGTCATGTTTCACTCTTGACAGTCTTCAAGTAAAATAATTAAATGTAGGAATTTAAAAAAAAAATTAGATATAAACAAAAAAATATCACATAATTTATAATACATGAAAAAGTCCATCATAAACATTATGTGATGAATTATTTATTAATCTAAATTATATCAAAGCAACTGTCTTTACTCTAGTTAGTAATAGAATGAGTTTCAAAATCATTTAGAATGTTTTGTAAAATGAGATCAGTGATAATTTGATTATTTAAATGTAATTGATGTCTTACACATAGAATAAATTTTGTTAGCCAAACTATTTTTTTCATTATAAAATGCTAAGATTTATGAGACATCTTAAGATATGGCAGGAATAAAATATCCTACATTTTTTTTTTCAATTTGATGAATATATTTAAGGACTGCTTTTGGCAAAATTGTTAATGCTTTTTCTTCCAAACATATACATAATTTTGTAACTATTTTTCAGTTATTTTTGATACTAAAGGAAGTATCTTGTTAACTAGAATACTATGAGAAAGGAGCACATTGTACTTCATTCCTTGAATTACTATTAATCAATGATAATTACACAAAATGAAACAAGATAAATAATCATAAATAATAAAATAAAATCCATATGGGATTTGAAAACTTCTTATCTTAGCTTTGTTTTAAAAGTCTTTGTTTAATATAAATTTAAAAATTCATTTTTAATTTACTGAACATCTTTTATGTCTGCTTAAAATATTTAATCGAATTTTTAATGATATGCGGAGAACATATGAATGTGGGCTTGATGAAATTGTGTTTAAATGATGTTTTTTAATCTGGTTTTTTTTTAAAGTATTAAGATGTTAAATATCTATAGATTTCTTTGTTATGTTTAAATTAAATTTATAAAAATATTATATTGGTTAACCACAATTGTATTCTTATATTATTGAAAAATCTTTATTTAAATCTGTTTATAAACGTGTTTCTGCATGTATATTAAAATCAACATGTTACCATTGCATTTTTAAAAATCTTAATAAATTTCCTTTTGTAACAATGGGATTTCTTGTGTTATTGATTTTGAAAAGTTATTATTGAAAATATATTAAAAGTTTATATAATGATAATATAGATCTATATATTGAAAAGTTATGTACTTTATGGAACATGGTTGTTGTTTCGTAATAAAATTTAATTCAAACTAAGAATAACGTGTTAAAATTGTAATAAGCATATTAAATATTTCTTACCAAATTTATAAAATCTATCATGTAATTAATTTTAATAATTTATGTAGTTTAACTGTATTATATTTAATTTTGAACGATGAGATTTACAACATTTAACTGTTTTCATTTTAGTTAATTAGTGATTATTTTTAAAATGACTGTCTTCGACAAAGAGATCTTAAGTACATGAATTAAAAGAATTAATTTTAAAGGTTAATTTATAATTCAAATCTAAACCGTTTAAATGTCGTAAAAGATTTCCTGAACGTCTAAATAATGAATATTTTTAATTGCACAATAGCGCTTTTAAATAACTTTAAATTCCCAAAATTATTTGTAAAAATCTGTAGCATAGCTTTGTTGACAAACCTTTTCTCTATTTACTAACATTAAAAAAGTTTCCTACTTTCCTATCCTTTCTGTTTCTGTCACAAAGCTATGTTGCAGATTTTATTCAAATGTTATATTCGTAAGTTATTTGATTTACATTTAATTGTTTTTGAATGAGTGATATTAAACGTTTTGTTATTGGTATAAAAAAAAAAAAGTTTTCGTGATTTTGAGTTTGTTTATATATTTTTATTTATGCTGCCAGCAAAAACTTTTCCAAAATTATTAAAGAAGGTATATCAATTGGGAATATTTTAACTGCTGTTCAATTAGACTAAAACTGGATTTATTTAAAAACTGTAATAATTGATTTTAAAATTTGGTAAATCATATTTATCTTAACATAAATCTCATCGTTCAATGTGCTTCATAATTTACACTATTGCAAATTATAAAAAAAATTTAAATGAAAGGGCTGTCTTTTTTTTTCTGGAATATTACTCATCACTGATTTTTGTACACATGATATTTACATTTAAATTGAGGATAGACCTTTGGTCTCTGTTTGTAAAGGATACATATATTTAATATAATTGTCTTGCATATTGC
>JAPDSC010113571.1:0-13289 GCA_026290005.1 Latrodectus geometricus
TATTTCAGCAGAGAAAAATATCTTCTCTTATCTCGAAATTAAAAGGAAACATAAAAAAGAGAAACTAAACTTTTTTCCAAACATTTCAAGCGTTTTTTACGATCATAACTGACTTCACCATCTGTGACATGCGTGACGTAGAGCCCCTTCGTAAAATACAACTTAACTCCCTAAGACTCTCGAAGAACCTTCCCATTTAAGTAAAATATGTTTTTTGTAATAAACATAATATAGAACTCTATAAGATCTTAAACAACTTATTAATAAATTTCTACTTAGAGCAAAAAAAGATTTTATCTGATTACTGAACAAAAAAATTGCTTAATATTATGTTATTAATTATCTTGCTTATTATTTTTGAAATTTAGTGATTAGGGTGAGTATAACCCAAAAATTCTTTGGACAATTTTCTTTGAACTTAATACTTTGCTTTTATTTGTCACTGTTAAATTATTGTAAAGGAAGCTTTTGTGTTTCAAATTTTTGTTGTTATCACTCATATTCAAAATGATTTATTTATCTGCTGTGATACATTAATTTATGTATCAAAATTATCATTTATCTTTCTTGAAACGTATTAAAACGATAGAATTAAGCACAGTTTTAGAGAAGTTTTGCTGCTTATAAAAAGTATGTATTTTATCATAATAAATTATGTTTTATGTATATATTGAGAATGAATTTTCATCCTATGTTTTTTCTTTTAGTTTCTGATAAAAAATATTTTACTGCATCAGTTCTTTTTTATTTTTAGAAGAAGAAGTAATTTCGCTAAATTTGTCTGTGCAATCAACAAATTCTCAACTCATCCTAAATCCAATTGGGTCTGACATAGTGGTAAGTGAGGGGATTCTGGCAACGTTAAATCACTTCGCGTGCCTAGTCTGGAGAACTCACTCGATTTCGTGTTTCAATGTGACTCTGCTTGCCCAGCTCCATCCTCCTTCCGAGAGAAGCAAATTAAACTGAACTGGCGCTTAAATTCACACAATTACAATCCCCACTCACACACGGACTCTATGGTGAGCTCCTAATGCCCTACTAAGCTTCAGTTCCTGCTGAAGGCATGGGGAATTATTAATGGTACCACTTCTCATGTCGTACCTAAGACACTGCGGGTCTCATTAAGGATTAAGTTTGCGTTTAGTTAGCAGCTTCCACTGGATAACCTTTCTCCAAACGTTCACTGCTTACCAAGCCTAGGAGGTGATTTGTAGAAATTGCAGCTGTTGCCTGTGATTTAAGATATAGTGAAAAATCACTATTAGATCAGTAGTTCCTTGTCCGTAATTTGGATTTATATTTGGTATCAAAATGATAAATGTGTCTAAGCGTTTAATTAATGAGATTACTGCACCATACAGTGCATGTGGTTATACATATTACATAAAAACATTCATTATTTAAAGCAAAATATTATAAAATTCACAGTGAAAGCTTAATGGTTAAAAATATAATAATAAAATATAAAACCAAAAATCTTTACCTTAAAAATTGAAGATTTTGTAAAGTAACACTGAAATAATCATAAGAAAATTTAAAAATATTTTATGGATAAATTGTGTAATTATAACACAGTTAATGATTATTTAAAGTGTACTGTATTCATTAAAGATTTAAATCATTTTGAATAGCATTTGCGAATATTAAATTCGTATTATCCAATTTATTATGAAAAAAATGGAAAACAAATAGTCTCAAATCGTGTCCTATGAAAATAATCTACAAACTTAATTATTAATGATTAATGATTGGTGATTGATGGTTAATGATTAATAATATGGCATAATATGACAGTATTCATTTTCTTAATTACATTTAAGATATAAATAATGAATGGAATTTAAACATTTTTGATATATTATCAGATTTTATTTTTATACTTTGAAGTTTGGTTTTAGGAGTTGCGCATTTTTTGAAAGATTATAAATTTACCTCTAGAAATTAAACTATAAATGAAAATTGTGGCTCACACTACATAATAAAAATTAAACAAATGTTTAATAATGTAAAAAACCTATTCAACTTATTTTAATCATCAGTGTTGAACAAATGCTTATTATCTACTGAGTAAGGATTCCATGAATGCTAAATACACATCACTTCCCATTAAATATTTTTATAATATGTATATGTATTCATGATATTCAAGATAACAATTTATCGAATAATATTTTAAATACCATCTGCTTTGTGATATGCAAAATATCATTTTGTGTGTAATTAAATTAATAATTACATTATTTTTTATTTTCAAGTTTTCAAATATAATTTTTGTAAGCTAACAGAAACATGAAAATGGAAAAGAATGTCTAAAAAATATTACATTGATATTTAAGATGTATTTTCATTTAATTTCATTCATTTCGTATTTAAAGTCCATTATTTTTTGTTATGTTATAGAGAATTATTTATTATCGAGTCATTATAAATTTTACTCAAATTTCATAATTAAATTTTCTTTAGAAAACCATCATTCATTTGTATGTTAACGATTAGTTTTCTTCTGCAAAACGTCATCTTCTGCTTTATTTAATCAGAAGAAAGTCTATTTTATTTGATTAGAGGAATTAAAATAAAAGAATTTATTTACTTGTGAAAATGATCAATGATTGAAACATAAAGCAATCGCAAAATGCAGATAATATTTTGTTTAATGACAAAGAATAATCTTTATTTCAAAATATAGCAACATTTATTGATATACACCAAAACTATATTGCAATAAATACATTTTCATTACAGCATTAAAACACCATAATGTGCTAAATACATTATTTTAAGATTTTACTGAAACATCAATGAATATTAAATGCAACCTCCTCTAAAAACAAACTTCAGTCTTCGAATCAAATACTTAGTTGTTTAGACTTGAATGATAATTGTGTTCTGTGGAATAATGTTACGCGTTATAATCTTAGTGTGAATAATGAATCACAATGCTTGCATGTATAATTAATTTGAAGGGTTAGAATTATTTCAGTAACTAGAGACAAAAGAGATACGTAATACAAAAAAACTAATGCCACAAATGGAAAATAATTCAACCAAGTATTCATAGTAAAAAGTCAACCAATTCTATTCTTTTCCGTTGTTCTATGCATATAAACAAATTCCAAGAAACCATGTTTCCATGCTTTATGCACTGCAAGAAAAATTAGACAAGTGGAAGGAAATAAAAAATAAACTAGCATTTAGTCGCATACACATACAACTATCACCCTGGAATAGACACTTGAAAAGAACAGCAACATCCAGTAACCTAGTTAAGGTTCAAACAAGCTAAAAATTCCGGTTGAACAGACAGAGAAGAATTAAATGTTCGAATTGAAATAGCAACTATTTTACTTTTTTCTTTAGTTCTTGTTCTTTATCTTTTTTTCTGATCTCTGAGATAAAAGTCAATTTTCTTCCTGAATCCATTCATTTCTCCATTCGATTTCCACGCTCAGGTAATTCTGAGGTTCACTTAACGTTCCTCGAGGAGTTAGAAAAGCTAGGGGTAACTTCTGTTACATCGAAGTGGCAGGCCGTAATAATACATCTGAGAAAGGGTATCGCTGTCGAGCCAGCGTGGGGAAATAAACGAATCTTTAAGAGACAGAAATAGAATACTCATGATACATTTTCGCATTCATTTTCAAAACGATTATTGTAAGAGATATAAAATGTGTAAAATTACTTTTCTCCTTTTACAGTGGCATAACTATGTACCATATCAAAAAAGGATTCATTTGTTTTGACTTGATTTAAATTTTTATTTTTTAAAAAATTACTATGCTAGAAGAATACTAATTTAAAAATTTATCCATTTTTCTTGATTTCGTTTTGCAGTAATATAAATCACATGCTAATTTAAATATATATGATTGTCTTAATAATCCAAAAGCTATTAATAATATTTAGTATGCTTAATTCTAACTAAAACTATCAATTTATTTAATTGTAAATTATATTATATTGAGCAAGACTTTGAATCTTTTCTAGTACATTAAGTTAAAGAATATTTTAAAAATAAGTTATGAAGCTCTAGAGAAGTAGGTTGATGTGTTTCGAAAAGTATTTTGATAGTTTCTGTATTTTACTAAGTAAACTTTAATACCTAAAGATAAGGGACGATTAAAATATAATTTTAAAAATTATAATAGGATTTCTTCATTAGAATTTCAGTTAGTGGAATTTAAAATGTATACTTTTATTATAATTACCTTCGATTATAAGGTATATAACTTCATTAAAAAAAGTGAAAATTAAATGTTTCAATTATTTTAACCCAATAATATGTTTGCATAGCGTCTAACTATTTAAAAGATATTTACTACCATTAAATATATAAATATTTTTATAACACAAATAACATCATGTCTAATGAATCATTCATTTATTCATGAACTTACCTTAAAATAAGTTTTAATTTTAATGTTTCTTAAAATTTAAAAATAATCATTGACGCATTACATTGCTTATATAAATATTAAGACATAAAAATATTGCAATTTGTTTTTGTCTCCAAATTATATAACTATATTTTGTAAAAATTTTATCCTAAATTATTAAAATCCACTCTACTTTTCCAATTAAAGTCAGCAGTTTAAATCAAATTTTACGACAAGTAGTTACTGAGACATTAATTATTAATAAAATATTAACTAATCAGTTATTAGAATAATATTAAGTAAAGTTTGATTTATTTACTGATATATTTTCATGCAGTATAAAATATTCAACTGGATTTCAAAGTATATATTGTTTTTTTTATGAATAAAAAAATAATTTATGTTTTTAATTTCATGAAGCCGTTGAATTGCGATTGTATGGTTAATATTTTCAAAAATAAACAAAAAGCTGGATGATCAAATATCAAAATATTAATATGAGAAATTCAAATGAAAAGTAATAATCAAAAATGTATATTCAGAAAAAAGATAAATGGTTAAAAAATATATATTTACAATGTGTTAATTTTTATTTCAGTAAATGCACACTTTTTAAAATAAACATTTTATTCTGTTGTATCTCTAACAGGTGTTAAAATACAATCTATTAAACTAATGTTCTTGGAAAAATTAGAACTGATGTAAGAACAAATTGTCTGTTATCGATAACACAGTTCGCAGTACCTGACAATGAACGAGAGATAAAGCAAATATTACAAGAACCGAAGGAAAACAAAGCAAGAAAATACTCTAGAAAGATCGATGTCGAAACAGGATAGAAGTGAAAAAAAAAGTAACTCAAGTTCTATACTTTTATGTCCTACCAGGTTTTATGAGATAAAGCACAGAAAGAGTTTCAATTTTCCTTTTACGAGTTTATTGAGGAAGTGCAGCTTTCTGGGTGCCAATTTATATTTTTTGTAATCGGCTCATATTTGAAAAATGGGCTGTAAAACATTGAATTTTAATACATAGAAAAAGTCTATTTGTTCAAAAGCTAGTGAAAACAACACTTTGAAGTACTTTACTTGTATTACAACTCATAAATAAATATTTCATGACAAAACTAAATGACAATTATTGTGATTTCACTGAATGCAAATAAATTTAGAAATTTTTAATTATAAATAAAAACTGTTGATATATACCTTGCCATATTTTTAATTATCATTTCAAAAATTTTAAAAATGTTTAATCGTAAAGCATTTGAAATATGTTTCAAGATTAAATTCTAGCATAACAGTTTTAAGAAATTATCGTTTTTCTATTCTAATTTCATAAAAAAATATTGTCTGTAAATATTTTAAAAACATTAAAACATAGAAAAGTGTGTATAGCTGTGATTGATTGAAGAATAAGATTCTTTATTAAATAGTTGTAAATAAGATTCATATGTACACATTATTTTAACGAAAAGTAGATTCTTAACATAATTTTATTTTCTAAGAAAGCTCTTAATTAAAGATCAATCTATTTCAAAGTTTTATTGCAAAATTCCCATTAAATCAAAATTATTCTGAGCAGTTTTTTTTGTAAAATTCAAGATGTTGTTGGTTGTTTTTGTAGCACTATATAAATAAATTTAATGAACGTCATATTTTGATTACTTGCTCTTTGATAACTTTAAGAATTTGATGAAAAATTTATATTATTTAGTGAACTGGTTTATGAAAGCCATAATGAGATGATTTATGAATAATAAATAACATTGCGTGATGAAAGTATAAGGAATAATCTTGAAAATTAAAAGAAAAGTTTCTGCTGATTGCTTAAAAATGGCTTCTTTGCCTAAATAAGAAATTTAATTTTATGAAAGTATTGAAGTTAAAATTTAATTTACATTTTTTTTAAATAAGCAATCAATCAAAATATTTTTTAAAAGTTTTGTTTATTTATCACATAAAGTTATGTGTATTTTGAATTGAAAAAAAAATATTACATATTTAAATCAAATGGATTTTCTCTAAAAAACTTTAATAAACGACATTCAAAATTTATGTTTATTCAAATTGATTATCATCACATTTTGTAACTCCTTTGAATTCATTACACTTCCTAACCAAAGTTTTGAAGAAATTCATTTGAAAAAAAATATTTGCAATTGTTAAAATAAGAATATTTGAAAATTATATCAACGATTTTTATAGCATATTAAATAATAGCAATTTAGTAAACTTTGTTCCGATGTTTCAGATGTTGTAAAATGTGATAAATTCCATGCTCAAAAATAAAAATATAAATTCTATTACCTTGCCGTTACTGTTCATTTTTATAGCAGAAAGTATAATGCATATTTATGAAAACAATTCTACATTCATTTCTGTATCAGAAGCTACTATGGTTAAATATATTATTGTTATAAAATTATTAACTAAACATATCACATTTTAAGTGATAAGTCCCTTATTTAAATAAATGCGAAAGAGAAAAATGTAAGTGACCAATTTTCACATTTTCAAATTTATAAACTATTTAAATACTCTTTTCCCTAAAACAGTTCAGAAATTCACAATTTATACTCTTCCTGATCCTAAAACTCTGAGAAAAAAACGTTTTGAAAGTCTGCTTTATAAACTTCCCATAAAAGTACTGGCATTGCGGAAGAGAATGTGTTGCATCGTAAAATGTCTGCACAACTGTAAAGCAACTTCCATGCGTTGTGTACACTAGAAACGACTTATCCAAATGAATGTCGAAGATGCTGCCTATCAGTCCTAATCCTCACTTTGATAGTGGCTCAGAAGGCTGGTGAGACATGGAGGAATGTCGTCTTTGTCTTCATTAGAAAGTCCTCCCTCGGGGGGCCAAGGTGAAATGGGGGTCAAATTTGCCATGTACTTACCGAGAGACACAATTCCTAATTGTTATGTATTGCCAAATATAAGCATCGTTTATTGAGTTAACGGAGTAAGTAGGCAGGGCGAGAGCTCGTCTTGTTATCAGGACTAAGTTGGCCGTCAGTTTATGTAAAGTAAGTAATGGTAAACACGCTGGAGTACTTATATAGTTTCTCTGTGTACATTTTCTTTATTAGGATCATTGTGTTTAATTTCTAATTAATCGGTAAATGGAATAGGTTGCATTTATTTCCTTTAATGTATTATTATGTCTTGTTTTATAATTATACATATTGATGTTAATATGAGACTTCATTTAGTAATCACATTTTGCAAAAAATAAAATAAAACATTATGATATACAATTTATATATTTATATCTATCTTATTAATAATTTATGTTTAACTACATTATGATGTTAAGAAAACAGAAAATAAATAAAAAGAGTACAAGATGTTTTTGATAAGAAATTTTTTATTTTTTATTTTTTTTGGCAGTAAATATAATTTATCCTAAAAGAATAATGGGGAGTAGGATTTTCAATATTGAAAGTTTTCTAAAATATTAAATTAAAATCATTTCAAATATTTATGTTCAAATGATTTACAATTCGTAAAAAATATACTTAAAATTCTTTGATTTCTAAAAAAGTTTATTTTGGAAATGTTATTTTTCGAAACATCTCTTGTGCTGCTTTTGTAAAATAAAAATATATTGTTTCGAATCAAATACTAGAATATCCAATAACACTTTTGATGAAACATTTTATTTCTAGAAAAGATTTAATAAATCTCTATCAGTAAAGACAGATGCATCATTTTAGTAATAATATATTTAGTTTGTAACCTAAATAAATCTATAAATTAATAATCAAGAATAATTTTAATTTATGAATTATTCTCTAAAAAAAGTAAATAAATTCTAGTTAATAATAAGCTTAAATTTTCCCATGAACTCATTACGGGATTGTATATTGATATAAAAATCAGTGAAAAAATTGTTATTGAAAATAATTTTTCATTCCATATAAATTTATAAAAAAGTTAATTTTTTAAAATAATTTCTAATACTTTTAAAAAAAGTGCACACGGTATATTATGCTGTCATTCTTGAAATTTAAGACTTTAATGCACAACAAAATAATAACAAGTTTTGATAGAAACGTATAGCGAAATTATTTACATACAAATAAATGTACAAAAAATTTTAAAGGCAAGATTCAATTGCTCGTTAAACAACATTTTAAGAAAGAGCTATTATGATTTGTTTCTAGAAAAGTATTACTTACTACAATTCATTTAATGATATCAAATGTTTGAATGTGGAAAGATAATTCAATTTTTTTATGCTATTTCCATGCGGGTTGATCATTTTAGTTTCTTAGAGCTGTGTAATTACCAAACAAATTATGGAACGTATTGTAGTAGGTATAGGAGTAGAATGTTTCTTTTTTATTGCTGTAATTGGAATTTGAATTCGTCAGTCTATAGAATTAAGTAACATATTTTTTAATTAAAGCCCGACATCATAATTGGTTTGGATTTTGTTTTTACTGTCATAATTTCAGTATTTTGTATCCGGACGTAAACGAATACTCATCATGTTGACAATTGTCAGCTGCTTGCCCGTTAAACATGCCGTAAGCACAATGTAGTATAAAATGAAAACATACATTTTGGGTGGTAGGTCAAATATTGAAACATATGTTGCTTGGATACTGCTTCTAAATTATAAAATTTTCAACCAAAAAGTTTTCATCTTACTGGTAAAGCCCAACATATTAGGCTAAGTACAGGTAAGCATCAGGTGCTCACTCTCCACAGATTTTGTAACTACTTTTTTCCAAAATCTTTACTCAATGACCTACCATCACGAAAGTGAATTTTAATTTGAAAACTTTCAGCTAACATGTTATTTGTATACAGTTTTTCTAATAGTAGTCCAGGCATATTTAAGGAGAATACTTGCCACTAAGATTTAGAGAATAAGATCGATGCAAATAGAGCCTTAAGTATCTATTTTTGTCTCTTTCTTGCTAGTCATATAATAGTTGGAAGAGTAACTATAATTTCATCTAATTGACTAAAATGAAAGTTCTAATGCTAAAAAAGACAAATAATGGTGTAAAAATATATTTTATGATGTTGGATAGAAACGAAATATTTTATTTTATCAGTTGAATGTAATATTGTGCGTTGTATGGAGGCTTACAAGAATAAATGATATTTGTTTAATTTAGAAAATCCTCGTTACAAGTTTTCCCTGATGGAAGGCAAAATACTTCTATAAATAAAACTCAAATTTCTTCAGCTAAAGCTGATGGTGGTAAATTTCGCTAAGATCAACCCAATTATTTGTGTAGTTATACTGATTTACAATATTTGATGTATTTTATTATTTTGCTTTTTTTGTAAAAAAAAATATACTCTTCCTCTATTTTTAGATTTATTTTGAAGTTCCTGTTTAAAATGCATTTATTTCAAGGCTTGAAGAAAAAACCGAAGAAAACACAGCTTATAATTTTAATTATTACATTGTCTGCCTTGTCATGTGCTTACAAAATACTGAACTTATTGTTTTGGTAATTTAAGCAATTTCTACTTTATTGAATAAAAGGTCCTTAGAAGAGTAACTGTTATTGATTGAGAGTGATGCGAAAGAGAATTTAGGAATTAATTGTTCTAAGATTTTGCTTGCAATATGTATTTAATTTCTTTAATGTTTATTGATTTTCGATAAAATATGATAGGACAGAAACAAACGCTTTGAAAACATTTTTATAGACTTTGCTAAGAGATTACGTTTGGCACTACGGATGATATCTCAGACAATTTTCTTAGTTATTCTTAAGAATTTATTGTGTTGAACACTTTTCGTCTACAGGAGTTCCATAATTTTATTTTTCCTATATTCATGAACATTCGTTAGAAAACTTCATCTTGCCAATCTCAGACTAATATGACTCCTATGCATTAAATTGTGCATTTGTTCAGTTCCTTATAACAGTTCTTTATATTTAGTGGGGTATAATTTTTAGATCTTAGGAAGAGTTTGAATTTTTAATTGATTTATTAATGTCTGAAATATATGAGACAGGTTTAGAATTTTGAACTATCTGTGGCTCTCAACTTTTGTTTTAAAACATTATATAAATACTTTTTATTTTATTTCCCTCAATTTATCATCTGATTTTCTCTTGGACTTCAATCGTTGTGTTTGATTTATATGGTACCCGTTGTTTGTTGATAAAATTGGCAGTGAATCTAGTTTGCTTAGAACCTAATTTTTCTACAATAAGTGTGGCTCTAAATCCATAGAAGATTCAGTGCATTTAGCTCTGGTTAGTTTAAATAATCTTTGTGAGATTTTCAGTTCGTTGAAGATTGTTTGTAACGTTTCAGACACCGGAGCTATTTCTTTTCCTTCGAAATGTGAGAAAGAAACTTACACATATTGTATGTTGACCTACTGTTATTTAAACCTCTGCTAATATTTTAATTGATCGAACCAAAGTTAATCGAATTTCTTTGGAAATTGCAAAGTTTTATGACTTTCATTACAGGAAATATAACTGATTCAAGGCCTGTTGAGTGTAAAACATTTTGCTAGAAGGAAATAAGGTTCATAATCTATCAAATAATCCATAAGGAATCTGTTTATCTTGGTTTAAATAAGTTCTGCTTATGATTCGAATATTATTACTAAATTTATTCCCATTATTTTTATTCATTGTTTTGAGTTACCAGAAACAAGCTATCATAAAAATTTTTGTTCATAAGAGACCAGATGGAGTAAAGGGAAGACAAATCTTTGAAATAAAGATTTGGACAATAAAATACATTAAGGCAGTTTTAAATTGGAGAAGAATTTAGAAAACGTTTTTAAATTTTTTGTGTATTTGATAATTTTTTTTTAAATATGTCTGGTTGTGGAGGTATATGCATTGTAAATTGTAGATTAAAATGTTGCGGTTTAAAATTGAGGACTTCACTTTATATTTGGCTTTTTATATATTAGATTGGTACATTTCCTGGTAATTGTTGCTCCTAATGCTGCACAATAGGATAATTTTGAATGATTTCTTTGAACTTAGGGAATTGTGGAATGGTGATTTCTCAAAAAGATGATGGTTTTTTGCTGCTACAACTTCATTTATTGATTAGCTTAGTTTAATAAATTTTATGTGAATATTTGAGTTCTACATTTCAGCAAGTGTAAATTATAGAAACTGTTGTATAAGTTTTTAATGTTATTAACGTTCAACTGTTTTATAGGGGGTTCATAAATGGTGAATAACATGTGCTACACATAGATGCCTTTAATCCTAGAAATGGTATTAAGTACAGAAAGGTAATAATATATATTTTTGGAATATATTGTGTCATTCAAGAGAACTAATTAGTGCAGAAATTGAGGGTGTATATTTAGAGATATTTTTGAGCATTTTTAACGCAATATTATTACACAAGGACCAATAAGTATTAAATTTTCTATTATAAAGTTTCAATAGTGAGTTGAATTAGGTTATCATATAGTTGTATTATGTTAGAATATAAAATATCTAACTCTGGATTGGATAATTCTGTGACTGTCTCAGTCAGTCCTCGAACTCAAGTTTGGTTTGCAGGGGCATCCATTTTGTAGAATGAAATACTTATTTATATGCGTTATGTTGAGGAAAGTGCAGTTCAAATATAGGAAAATTTGCGATGGAAAAATAGGTAGAACAGATATATCCTGAATATTCTAGACTATATGTTTTGGAATATATGCAGTTTTAAGTTATTTACCATCGAAAGACTTAATTTACATGAAAGATGTGGTGTTACGTATACTGTTTTATGGAGGGGAAAAACAATTAAAGACAGAATGTTAGATTTTTAAATTCAACTTCAAATTTAATTAAGAAAAGATGGAAAATATATAGAAAAACTGAGGAATGATTTTATTAACACAATAAATGACCATGATGTAAGTTGTTAAAATAGAATAAGTAATGATAAGCCTAGTAATTAGTATTATCGTATGATGATTTTTTCTTATCTGAGTTGTTAGAATTTAAAGAAAATATTTAAAAGAATGTCTGCTAGATATATATGATTAAATTCAAGAAAAAAGATGTACTTCTTAAAATAGATAGACTGGTATCATTCGAAAAAAGAGATAAAGTAGTAAACAAAAATTATGTAGCATTTTCAGAAGAAATCATATGTTACACTTTTATTTGTTAAAAAGAAAATATATGTCATAATATTTTAAAATATTTCTGCCTACTTTCTTAATTTTTATAATTATTACTTTTAAGCAGAACTTCAATACTATATTTTGTTATTATCATTTATCAAATATAAATTTTAAGTAATATATTTATTGTTATTTCCTTGTTAGATTTCGTAGTTCTTGTCGACTCACTGATATAATTCCGTGTAGGTATTTTCGACAATCTAGCCATAAAAACATTGAACAATAAAATACTAGAATCTTGTAAATATTAAAAGAATTTAAACGCACGCTACTTAAGCAAATGAATGACTTCATAGATAAATTGTTCATTGTATATATATAAAATTTGCAATATTAACTTTGATTACAAAGGTAGTTTTAATTGTTCTAATACCAATGGGAGACTGAGAGGTACGTTGATTTTTAATTAACACCGCCAACATGTTGACTGTTATTTTCTACTTGTTTTCCCAGAAGAAGAATGTTTTCAACTATTAACTGAAGAACTTTAATTACTCTTTACTGAAAAATAAGCTAAAGATCACATCAGATTTTTTTTCTTATTTTTTCTTTTTTTTTTTTTTTTTACTAGTAGAATTTTTTTCCAGATAAAATTTTTCTTACAAAAATAAAAGAAAATGCGGAAAGGGTAATTTTTTAAGGAATTTAGTAATTATTGCAGCTAATTATTGTTCATTATTCAAAATTGAAATAATTATAATAAAAGGAAAAATAAAGTATAAAGTATTGATAACAGCCTTTATATATATATATATATATATATATATATAT
>JAPDSC010113581.1:0-12439 GCA_026290005.1 Latrodectus geometricus
CATTATGGCATTTATACTTATTTTATTATTATACTAATTATTATTAATTCTTAAAAAAACTTCAATAATGAACATGATATGGCAAAAATAGTAATATTTATTTAAATTAGAGTCTGCATTTTTTTTAATCTCTAATTATTTAAAATATATTGATATCAATTAAATATCATAATTTTTTTTTTAACTGAAAACAAAAATAGTGTAAAAATACCACACAAATATCAAGAAACACAAAATGATAGTAAAATTAACCTACTGGATTAATAATGGACTTAGTAAGCAAATACCTTTGCATGTATTCATAATAACTTTAACAATGTCAAGTAAACATAAACTGCTGCAAATTGATGAATCTTCTGATAACTGTGTATTTTCTCTGGACACCTCCTGATGTTGGGAGAGATTCCAAATTTTCTTCGTAGCTATAATACAGCTAACCATTAAGTTCAAAAGTTGGTGTAAAGATTTAAATACAGGGATCTAGAAAAATAAAGCAGTTTAATAAAAAAATAAGAGTTAAAGTGGTTAATGTTATGAATGCTCTTTTAAGAATTCGAAACATGCATAATTACTAAGTTAAACATTTAAAAAGATGATTTTTTTAAAAAATATTTTTCATATTTGAATTTTCAAAATATTTTTTGAACAATTTCTAAATTGAAATTTTATTGCAATTTAAGTTGATTATAATTACATTCATCATAAACTTGTTTTGGGGAGTAAAACAAAATAGTAATTGCTCTTATGTTCTATTTTAACAATTTAATATTTTTTTTAATAAAATGAAATATAGAGCAATTAGAAAAGTACAAAGGGTTTAAAAAAATTTTTTTTTAAATTTAGATTTGAGATGAATTTCATAGAATATAAATGAAAACATTTAGAGGGATAAAAATGAAAGTAAACATAAATTAAAAGCGGAATAAATACAAAGAAAAAAGGAATAATAAGAAATAAAATAAGTAAGAAAAAATAATTACTGAGGTAAAAAATAGAAAAAGATACATCCAAGAACAAACTCTTCATAATATTAATATATTAGGGTGTCAGAAAACACATGATTATAATTATTGTCAAATTTGCTATATGCTTTTCAGCAAATATAAAACATGAATAAATAGAAAACAGAAATAGGATTTTCGAAATTCTCTTATTTTTAAAGCTTAAATAAAAGAAAAACTCACACTTTTAATACAATTTTGTAATTGAATATATGTTTGCTGCTCAACAGTCATTTTTTAAATGCAAGGGCTAATTAGACTGAGACCTACATTTTAAAGTTTATTTTGAGCCCTTTCAAACATATATGGCCAAAATGAGGCTTAAACCCATGAACTGTTGAAGCAAACACCAAAAAACTAAAAATTTAGCTGCCAACTCAGCTTGAAATTGCATAGAGGAGAGCTTAAAAGCAAAATATTGTGATAACAGCCTTTTAGCAATGGTATTTACATAATTTGGGAATCCACATTGTAGGAAATATTTACAACAATTCAATTAATATCAATAATTAGTTAATCTACAGGAATCAAATTAGGAAATCAAATATCAAGAATACAAATTTAGAATTGAATTATATTTATTATGAGTTATTTAAAAATATTTATTCATAGATTAATAAAACATCATTAAAGATGCTCAACTTTGTAGAGTGGTGTACATTACCAATGAGATTTGGTAAATGTACAATAGTTCATTGACATATTATTAAGGTAAAGATTGACATTAGATTAAAGGCAGTAAGCAGAAACACAATGACCATCTATCATTACAACAGTAGGTATGAATGAATTTTCTGACAATTTCAACAAATGAATTTTCTACAACAATGCTATTCAACAAATAGACTTAATGAATACTGCACAATCATCTCAAAATAGTTTTGATATTTTTTGTAAATGATTTGTACATTAAAAATGAATTTTAATGTTTCAGATGATTAAAATTTAAACACAACCATTGTTTTTAAAATAAGGTAAAAGCACAATTAAAGCAAGATAAAAACAACTTTCAATTACTTATATAAAAAGAGAAAGAACATCACTTACAGTAATTTCAAAGATATTTAATGCACTAATACTATTAATAGAATGTTTTTAAAAATTAAAATTGAAATGCAGAGATTTGGGATTTTAGAATTCTGATTAAACAATTTAATTAAAAAATAATTGTTTTTATTTATATATTATATATTTTATGTTTAAAGTAAAACTGAATTAATTCAACTTTTTTAAAACACACCTTTTGTATACGAACAGCATGAATATAAATGCTATTTATCCAGCCTAAAAAATGGCGAGAATTTTCTTTAGCTGCACTGAATTCAGAGGAGTCTGAAGGCCAAAATAATTCTGCAACTAAACTTTTTTCCTTATTGTCATAAAATACTCTGCAATAGAAAAACTTTGACATCAATAATTTTAATATTTCATAAAAAAAACATTCAATGAAAATATGAAAGAAAATTATTTTTATGTATTTAAAACATTAGACAGCTATTAGATATTTTACATATTAGATGCTTTTAAATGCAAAAATACTTACCTATATTTTGCATATAAGTTTAAACACAACATATATTTTTAATCACATTATCGTTAGCCAAATCAGAAAATTTTCTTATTTTGATTATTACAACTTTAATTTTGTAAATTTCTTGGCAAAATCAACTTTTTTTGAGTTTATAATATAAATTTATTAATTAATTTAAGTAAGAGTACAAACTCCTTCTATTCTGTGTAAATATGTAACGTACTTCATTAGAAAATTTAACTTAACAAGCAAAATATGTTTAAAATGATGCCTTAGAATACTTCACCATCCAATCATTCACCAAATGTAATTAATTCTATTACTATTTGAAAAATTTCAAATTTAACAAATAATAAAGATTCATACACTTTTGCTTTCTTTCATGCCAAATAAAATAATACATAATTTATTTCTTAAGCTTGAACAAAAAATGATTTAACAGTTTTTTTTTTGTTTATTTTGATCTTTGTCTTCATCTACAATATATTCTCAAATAAAAAAAATAAAAAAAAAACCCAGTTTATTTAAATTTAAAAAGAAATTAAGACACAATCATTTTAATTTTTCTTTTTATAAATGTGGAATGAATATTAACTTGTGTGTACATATAAAATTCACTGATCTCATTTTATAGGAAAATATATTCCGATGAAAGTAAATATATGTACAAACATAAACTAAACTCTTTAAAAACTGACAAAACTAAATCTGATAATTTTAATTTAAACTATTTAGCTTTTAACATAATTATTACAAATAATAACATAAAATTTAAAATATATCATAAAAAGACTGCAATTTCAGAATGATTAAATTTGTCAATTAGAACTTTAATATTTCTAAATGAAATTTTACTATCATTACAGGTCAAATTATAAGATACTATTGACTCAATTTCAATTTGAATGAGTTCATTAAAACTACTCAATCTTTTAAGATAAATTTAACGAACAATTTTATTCCAATTAATTTTATAAATTTTTATTTCAAAATATCTTTTAATAAACTTAAAATTAAATGAAAGAAATTTTTTCTCAATTTGTCCAATTTGTTATATTTTACAAATTAATTTCCAAATTTCTACACTAAAACTTTTTTGTTGAAGTCCCATGTAATTTTAAATCTTAAGTCCTTTTAACAATAGTTCACCTTGGATGTTAGATCTTTTTAATTAAACATGATAATTATGGAAGCTTTACTATTAAGGTTTCCTAAACAAAATATAAATTAAGACTTTACAGTTTAACTTTTTTAGAATGGTTTCATTATTCCCAAACTATTTCTTTTTTGAACTTATGTTGAGGAATTCTTGAAGTTTAATTATTACAACTGAACATTCATATTATTTTAATGAAATTTTTGAATTTTAATAATCAAAATTTTTTAAGCTAATTAAAAAAATTTTAAACTTATTAAGGCAACACAGTTTTCCAACTCAAATGACTAATAGTTTGGTCATTGAAAGAAAGAACTTTGCTGTACAATCTTAAAAATTTTTAATAATATAGTTAGTATTCATTGTAAAAGAAAAAAAAAATAAACTCCATTAAAATTATTAAGGAGTACTAATATGAAAAAATGTATGCATATAAAGAAACTCATTTTCTATATCATAACTAAACTGAGCACAATGTATTCTTTTGAAGATTTGATTCAATAAACTAATTCCCCTCCTGAAAACTTTATATACTACTAATATTATTTTTATAAACTGGGTTTATAAACTGATAGTAAAACAAACTATTAACAACTAGCTTATTAAAAACCTTGTAAGATTTTTAATAGTGGAATATCTATGCAATATTTGTGCCATTAAATAAGTCATATTTCATACTGAAAATAACTACTCATTTTTTAAACCAGATTATATTATTTTTAACATTTATCCAGCATTTTAACTTTATATTTCTAGGATTAAATAAATATTTTAAGGAATTCATGATGATGTCTACTCTTATAGAGATCAGATTGAATTTATGAGAGTAAAACACACAAAAAGTGTTACTAAAAATATATAAAGTTACCTTTCCGATAATAGGCACTTAAAACTTTCTTGAAAAACTCTGATGTAGAAATCAACAAGAATGTCGCAATTTGGATAAGGCACAGGTTTTAATTCATTCTCTTCATTAAAAATACGATAGATTCTGTGATGATCAAAACTTGACCTATAAAATAAATGTCATTTGTGAGCATTTTCATAAGATTACTGTAATTAGGGATCACTATAGTTAAATTCACCTAAATTAGATACAGGATAAGTAAATACACAAATGTCAGTAAAGAATTCAATTCTGGTACCCTTCATTTAATATTTGAAATGTTCGAATCTGAAAAAACATAAAATAGATTTTTTTTATCATAGTAAAAATGTATATTTTTTATAATAAATATAAAATTTATTAACTAATTTTTAAAATTTGTAATAATAAGGCAATGATGTACAATAATTTTAATTTGAAATAAAATTAATGCCAGATTAATGCTATTTACTATAAATTAATAATAATATATATCTTTGTGAAAAATAATGTATACCATTATATTTTGTAATTATCAGAATAGATACAGGCTAGATAATAAAATAAAAGCTAGATCAACATCAAGTATGATGCATGAAAAGTGAAATCGATACAATACATTATAAGAGTTATTAAGAAAATAATTAATTTAAAATTTATGTTATATTAATATTATATGTTGACTACTACAGAAAATTATTACTTGTCATATGAAGTGATTCTTATGACAAATAATTATTTTCTGCAACTGTGGTTCACTTTAAAGCCTAGAAAATAGTAAAGTCCAAGCTAGGAATTCCAATTTTACTGGCATTTGTTAATTCATGGAGACACCAAAGAACACACCTTTTCAATTGCCTCCAGTGATAGTTCAATTTGTTTGCAGTTCTATGATCCCACTTAAATCACACGAATTAATTCACCTTAGATCAACAATAAAAAAACATATGCTAACTATAGCAAAAATCTTCACATCCGAAATGGGAATAGAATCTATGAACAGTTGAAAACCAGAACATATCATATAGCAGCTAGATTGACCTATATTTAATGAAGAGAGGGAGGAACAGTTGTAACCTGGTGCATTTACATTAGCTGCCATCTCACAATTTTACAATATTTTCTGTGGTTTAATTTCAACCATACACAGTACAGTACATATGACCATTTTTAGAGATTACACAGTTCATTTTTTCTTTTTTTTCCATGTTCCATTCACCATTTTGGAACCTATCACAGTGGCGTGCTCATTGGTGGCTGCATTAATCATGAAAGCATTGTAGATTTTATAAGAAGTTATAAATGAAAATAATTCTTAAAATAAGTCTTTTTGCGCAAAATTTGAAAGCATTTTATGGCCAAATTAGAACATATAATTCACAAATGCAACAACAATTTATACTAATTCAGTGACATAAAATTCAAGAAACTTGTAGCAAATAAATTTTTTTTAGCCCAAGATGGAGATAATTA
Source organism: Latrodectus geometricus (assembly GCA_026290005.1). Classification (NCBI taxonomy): domain Eukaryota; kingdom Metazoa; phylum Arthropoda; class Arachnida; order Araneae; family Theridiidae; genus Latrodectus; species Latrodectus geometricus. The sequence continues at coordinate 6,027 of JAPDSC010113581.1, forward strand.
CTAAATATTTTTTCTTTTTCATTCGCATTTTATTTACTCTAACCCAATAATGCCGGACAAATTAATTTTTTCATAGAGGATCTATTAATGCCTACCAATAAAAAAAATATTTAAGAAACTGTTTGGGAATTTAAATAAAATATGCACAAAATGCATTGTATTAATCAGATTTGATTCCATATAACTGCATTAACTTCATAAATAAATTTTTTGATAAGATTTATTATCATGAAAATTCTATATACACAGAATAGAATAAAGTTGCTTATTTATTCAACTTTTAATTAATAGCAGATTCCAGAAGTAAACATAACAACAATAACTTTTTAATAACTCTGGATCTCTGTAATATGCAGGAAAAAAATACAAAAAGTGTTTACAGATTTTGGTAATGATTTTAATTTTCGTTACAAATTTAAATATAGTCTGAAGCATTAAAAATATTCTTTGATTTAAAATGTTGCTGGAAAAATAAACATCAATCAAAAGAATATTTTTTAACATTACAGAAATAAATAATCTTAATCAATTATTGGAAATGTGGTTTTAATATTTATACATATAATAAGTGACATATAAAAGAAAAAGATATCAATTAATTTGACAGGCGAAAACAAAAGATCCATAGCCAATAAAAGTATATACACTACATATAAATCTGAAATTATATGTCATACTTAAAAAAATCAACTCAACAAAGATTTATGGTGAAATATCTAAATTTTGTGAACAAAAAAATTTAGAGATTTTACCATAAATGACATTAATTCTCTAAATTTTGTGAATAAAATTTGGGAATTGCAAACAAAATTATAAAATTTAATATATAATTCTGTTCAGCTAGTGAAAACAATGTAAAGCTAATGAAAACAAAACATATGGTGTTCATTATATATTGCCAAAACCGGTATGGAAATTAAGAAATGTAAAATGAAAATATATAATTAGAATCAATGTAGCTTCAATACATTTTCCAATTATGATGGGAAAAAAATTAATTTATTATTAAAACAGAAAACTAGATGCAAAATACTCATTTAGAGAAAATGCAGAAGAGTTGATTAAAGTTTTTACAGCATTTTTCATATAATAGAAGACTTTATATGAGGTAATAAATAAGAAAAACAAAATCAAAATTAGCTTGAATTACTACAGAAATAAGCTACTATAAAAATTACAAAAGAAGTACATAAAACCTAAATGTGTCTTCCTCCTGCCTGTCATCTCTTCAGATAAATTTCTGAGAAATTTATACACAATATTATATACATGATTGTTCAGAGCACTTTTTCCCAAAAAATAATACATAATTCCCATAAAAATGAAACTTTAAAAACATCAAAATAATACAGAGACATAATTAAAGCAAAAATAAATAAAATAATAAAAAATTAGTTTTCAAAGCAATTTTACTGTAAAAAGTAATGAAGCATTATAATTATTTTTTAAAGATTATTACTTTTAAAATAAAATTTAAATTTATCTTATAAGTGTGAGTCATATATTAATTAATCCCTAACCGTTACAAAATAAATTTTCTTAATGTGTGTATAATTTAGTTACATAATGCAATTAATATAAAATAAATAATTTTTTTAATGATTTTATAAAGTTTTTGATTAGTATACCACATTTTTTTAAAACATCAAATATAAAATTTTTAGACTTAATGCATAGTTTAAACTGCCCTTTATTCTAATAATAAAAGTATTTTTTCCTAACAAATATTGAAAGTTTATAATACTTTTCATATCTTATAATAATAAAAAACAAAGTTAAAATGATAAAAATTATGAACTGTTCATTTAAGTTTTGAAATATTTTACTTACTCAACCAAGTAACGAAAAGTTATCCACATATCTGAATTTTTGTTTGAATCCCGTAAGCCATTTTTATAATATTGTCTACGATTAAAATCTGAAGGTTCATAAATGGCTAATAAATTTGACAGATAAATTCCAGCATTCTGAGCTATCTTCTTTTCACAATCATTATCCTAAAATAAAATATTGAATATTTTGACTCAACAAAAACTTCATTATTTTATACACAGAAAAATAAAAATAAATTAACCTCCAGATTTTTTTCATACAAGAGCAAACAACACAAATAAGGAATTCATAACCTAAATGAAAACAATAGATTAACCCTGATTTTAACAATACCGTTCATCATTAAATTGAAAAGTATCTTTTTCTGTTTTGCAAATTCTACATTCACTGATAAGAAAACTAATCACAAAAAAAAATAAATTTTTCATTTTTGTATTTATATAAAGTATTATGAATTACTTTTTAAAATTACATTTATAACAGTTTACTTTCCAAAAATATGCAAAATTTTTATACATAAAACATTATATAGGTTATAAAACAAAATGTACTTAAAAAATAGTTTTTATTCTCATTATATTGCTGAAAAAATGAAGTTAATTTTTTCCTCTGCCTTTCCTTATTTTTTCTTTTTAATAAGCAGATAAACATTTTACTGTCTTTACCAAAATATGTACCACAATCTTGCAAGCCAATCAGTTATTTCTTTTGCAGATGGTTACACAACCCTACAATACTTTGTTTAATATTTAAATATTTTTTTCATTTTCACACATCACATTTTTAATAATTTTACTTTTTCATGCATATCACATCCAAAATCACACTGAAAAATCATAAAAAAATTTTTTTCAGCAACAGTAATTTTTCTTTTTTAAATAAAAACATGGAGACAATTATGTAAGCATGACTCATTTTCACTCAATTCATTACACACATTTTTTATATTTCTTTAATTCCAGTGGCTGTTTTCATAAATTAATATCTAAATAATCTAGATATGGTTTCCCTAATATCACTTTATACATAGATTGCCAAGTGTATTGTACATTTAACATCAATTTTATAAGCCAGTCCATTCTTCAAAACCATTCATTGTTTGGAAAAATATAGGGTATTCATACCTGAAACTATTTAATATGTACTCATCTGAATTTTATCAAGATTTGGAACTATAAAAAAACAGTATAATTATTCACAATTAAAAAAGCTATGAATTTCCAATAAAAATTTTTTAACCATTTTTTAAATGCTTTCAATTATTACAGTTTGGTTTTAGTATGATATGCAATGGATATTTTTTGAAAGAAAGGATTTAAATATATTTCTGTGAAAAGCAGCCCTTTTTAGTTACCAATTACATGTCTTTTTTCATTTAAGTTTTCATTAAGTCCATGTTCTCTGAAATGCCTATAGATGTCATTACATTGTTCAAGAATGAATCAAGCTCTTACATGTATTCTATAAAAATTTTGATGATAATAAGGAAACACAAGTGAAAATGAGTTCTCACAAATGAAATTCATCAACATTTTAGTTTATAAATAAGAATTAAAACAATAATTGTGTCTATGGAGTTATGTTAAAGGCCAATCACTTGTTCATAAAATTTTGAGTAATCTTAATTAACAGGTTTGTGAAGTTTTTACTGTATACTTTTTAATTACCAATGTAAACCAAATCTTGAATGTTTCTACAGTTAAAAAACATTTAGATAAAAATAAAAAAAAAAACAGCTGCTATCATCTTTCAATGATTTTTCACATTTGTTTATTTTCAAAAAAATTATTATTATTTTAAAACCTTAAAATATGTATTTGAATTTAAAAAAAAAAAAAAAAAAAAAAAAAAAAAAAAAAAAAAAACAGAGAGGGAGAAAATATTCTTTTGCTGATTATTTTTTAGATACTCAAACACACATGTATATGTGATTAATATCTTGAATTAATTAAATAATATCATTAAATGATTAAGGTTACTTCATAATTAAAACTATCAGTAATCGTCAATCTTACAATTAAATAATCAATCCAAAAAAATTAACATTTACATATGAATTTTTAAAGACAAAGCTATAAAAATCATGATTCTTAATAGCTTGTACAAAATAAACTATTCATGTTCATTTGTATAACCTTTTTCAAGTTGATATCTTTATTTTTTTTTTTTATCTTTATTCCATAACTAAATGACTATGATAATTTTTCTTGAAAAGAATTGCTTTTATGTTACTCTTAATAAATATTGTGTCAGCATTTGTTTAACATAAATTTCTGAAAATTAGAATATAAAAGAAAATTCTTTAAACAAAAGTATCAATCTAAGAATTTAACATTTTCCATAAAATGCAAAGAATTGTCGATTGTGTACAATTGTTATGATTATAATCTTTGCTTATATTAATGATAAATTACTTTGGATAATGAAAATTTATTTAAAAAATGTAATTTTAAGGAGTTAAAAAGTCTAAATCAAAGTAACTGATAATAATGATTCTTAAAAAATTTATGATATAATCGTATTATTATACATTATAAATATTTCATAATTAAGAAATTCATGAATCTATTAAAAAAACTATTTCCTTTAAACTGAATAATAAATGTAGGAAATATAATGTTTATATAATTCTCAAGAATTACTATGAAAACAAATCTGAATTAAATATTGCATTCTTTCAAATATACAATGAATTTACATAAGTATTATCAATGAAAATTTACACTTAAAACTCAATTATTTTTACTTTTGACAGAGAACTTTTATGACGATTGTAATTTTTAAATTTAAATGAAAATATAATATTTAATAAAAATTAATTTCATTTCAAGAACTTACAAGGATACGAGATTTCTGTCTATGAACTCTTAGTTTTAATATCACAACACTTATAAAAATAAATAATGATGTTAACTAGCAGAAAAACCAAGAAGATTCAAATCGTATGGTGATAAAAAAAACTTGTTGAGGACAATGAAGAGAAAAATGTACGTAAAAATTATACAATATAGGTGTAATTCACAAAGTTAAATTTCAAGTGAGCATATAAAGAATGCTATAGTAAGAAAAAATAGTAACATTGTAACAAGTAACAAACTTCTTTATTAAGAAGAAACATGACATGAAAATAATCATTGTATTTTCTGGCATATACAAAAAATTGGCCTATAAAACACAACCATTTTTTAAAGATGAAACTTTTTATTGTTCATTATAATGAATTTGTAAGTGGTTGCCAGCTGGAAGTTTTGATGAGGTACCTGGATCAGATGGCCCTCTACCCTCTGTAGCTGAAGTTGGCTAGTGACTAACTGAAAGCTGATTGGCAGAAAGTAAAAATGTGTTCTAAAGGCGTGGGGCTTATACGTAAGTTCCGTGCCAGTTTTTACTTGAGATGTTAAAAGTTTAATGTTGAATTGAATAAAAATGAATGTAAATTAAGAAATATAAGATTATTGTAGTTAAAATTTGAATTAGGGGAAGCTTAAATTTATTTTTAATATTTTTCTTTCTTTAATTCAGAAATTATAAATGTAGCTCATAAGCTGAAGGAGTTTGTCTACTGGGAACTCTGCTTGTCTTAAAAGTAGATCTTTATGAGAAAAACCTTTGAAAATGACTTTAATTTCATTTAGGAGTTTAAAAATGTCTGCTAAATCACTTGCTGAACCATTATCTGCGTTTTCACTAGTATTTTCAGAAGGGGTGAGGGAGGAGTGTTGTCCAGAACAATTTTTGCATATGCAATTACTGGTTTGGCCTGGATTTGATGTAATTAATTTATTTTTCACCTGAGGGGGAGGGGAGGACCTCCTGGGTTTGGGGACTGCAGAGCATTCCTTATAGCTGGAGGGGTGATTCTAGTTACAGTTGCAACACTTTGGTGTTTTCAACCTATCAAGTGGCCATTCTCTAGTATTGTGTGTGTTTGCACATTTAACACACCAAGATGTTATATGGCACATTTTGGCTGAATGATTGAATCTTTGGCGATTGAAGCACTGCATCGCTGATTTGGCTCCTTTGTAATGCTCCAATTTGACATCAGAAATATGGCAAAGAGAGTCGATTTGATAGGCACTGGTGCCATCTGTTGACAGGATAAAGTGTACCTGAAAAAGAGGCATATTTTTTCCTGTCTTGGGATGGGCCATTCTATTAACTTTGATAGGCTGGAAACCCTTCTTGAGTAAATCTTCTGCATTGTCTATAGGGGTAGTTGTTAGAGGAAGTCCTCGAATGACAAATTTTCTCATTTCTGCTTTTTAGCAGTATGTATTATTGTTTTTAAAGTGAGTGATCATTTCTGCATGGGTTTCTGTTGAGGCCAGAAATAGTTTCTGATTTGACCCTGAAGTCCTAACCTCAAATTCTGTGTGGATTGCTTCCTTTAGTTTGGTTATAAATTCTGTGTGGCTTTCACCATACCTATTATAAGCATAGTTTTTCCTTGACCAGGGAGGGAACTTGGGGTTTTCTGTGGACTGTTCTGTTTTCATTTTTTTGCTTAATTGCTGGAAGAAATTTTGAATGCTCAAAAGAACTCGTTTTTACTAGAGGGAGCCTTTACTTTCTTCTTA
>JAPDSC010113584.1:0-10503 GCA_026290005.1 Latrodectus geometricus
AAATATGTAGAGTGTGTCAGTGTGGATAATTAAGCAATACACGATTTTAAAATTGACATATTTATATTGGTGTAATATCTTCTCGCACTAGTAAATAGCATACATAAAAACAATGATCGGCGGAACACCTGTTCTGTCCGCAAAAGTAAGCCTCTCTAACTTTATTACAGTGTAACACTTAACTAGTGTCGCTAAGTATTAATTCTCTTCTCTCTGGGAACTTCTCTCTAGTAACTAGCGACATCTGGTTACAATTTTTGATCCTATATATCATTTATTATTTTATCTTAGGGAAGCGAATAACTACTTTCCTTTTCGTTTAATTTAATTTTTAGGGATTAGTAATTTTTTTTTTCTTACACTTACTCTGAGATATTTTACAATGATTGCATTTGTTGATACATATATTTCATAGGTGCGTTGAAAATATATTCTTATGTTTAAATGCGTTTTTTCGCGCTATTAAGTTTAAAAACAGTACTAAAACTGATCCTATCAATAAGATTTTAATAATATTTGATTATGACAATCGAAAGACAAGATTTCTAACAATATTAAAATAAATATTTAATATCCATTTCAGTCATCTTCCTGAAAGCGAGTAAGGATTAAATATCAACTTGGAATTTGCTTGAATACGAAATTTACCAAATCCTTTGTTCAAGAATACCTATATTGATATTTGAATTCCTATTTTTTTTATCCTCAAACGTCATATAAATTGGGAAATAAAAGCAACAATTTGTTCTCCATTTCAGATATACGAAACTGTTTTTTTTTTATCGGTGTGAAAAGACTCAGTTTCTTAAGACGCAGATTTAGACCAGGCATTGCGTTTTGATTCAAGCCATCTTTCATTACGAGATCAAAAATCCTCTTAGCTATCAGCCGCAAGAAGACTGGTTTCAATTTCAAATTTCGCACATGAGTGGTTATTTTTCATAGAGCATTTTACGCTATTTTGAATGCAAAGGATGTTTTTCAAATCTCAAGATATCTTCCATTTTGAGGATATTGATACACAAATCCGAAAGACTTTTTACTTCGGCTTTTGTTATGTTTTGATAGATCTCACATTTACGTCTTTCTGATGTTTAATTAATTAAGAACAGATTCACCAGCAGTGCAGCAGGGTACATCTCTCAAAGTTAGAACTACCTTGAAAGACACTAATATTTGAAAACACGTAGTGAACAGCATCTCAATGGAAGTCTGCTATAAGGCTTTTTACTATTTGTTGCTTCATAACGTTTTCTGGGAGGACCTTTCGAACATTATGAGTCGTTTTCAAAGCGAAACAAGGAACCGATAGTGACAAATGTGAAAAACCTGATCTGCATCTCTCATTGTCAGAGACTGGTGTTAAACTCAGGATCTTTTCCTCCCCGAAGAGTGTATTTTAGCAGCAAGCCACAAAGAGTCTCTAGAAGATTATTTTTGAGTCTATTCCAAAATTCTTGTATCAGTTTTGCACAACTTGCAGTATTTCATAATGACAAATTGAGACAATATCACAAATTTTTAAACTAATAGCTGCATACAATACTTACAAAATTTTTGTTCTAAATAGATAGCAGAACGACCAAGATCTCGACAAGATGCTTACATGAAATGCTCTCAATATTTTTAAGCAATCACCATCATACATAGATATTTGAACTTATACCATTTAAAAACAATGGAAAATGATTAGATTAGCTATTCGAATCACAAAGTGACACATATGCTATTGTCATCGATAACCTCCTTCTTATAGGCCATAAGACACATCTTCATTTTAATAGACTAAATGAAAACAAAAAGGAATCAAATCTGAATAATTGAAAAGGAGATAATATTTGGTTCATACATTCCGTTGATTAATTGCGAAATCTAAATCTAACAGGAATTGAAAAAGGCTACGTAACGTCATAAGAATCTTTGACTTTATGCCTAATAAATATTCTAGATGTTATATCATTAATAATTCCTTTTAATGACTCTTAAATACTCAGAGTAATTAATTTTTCATGATAATAAATATATTAATAATTATCTTTTTTGTCGCTTTTATAAACACAAATTCTTAAGCATTGTTATGAGCTTAATTACTTGTGATACAACTTTTACCATGAATTACATATGTTTACTTTTACAGTATTTGGTATTCTATCTAAATAATACATATTAGCGTATTTAGTACTAGTATTTTTTAAACTAAAATCACAAAATAATTAATAATTAATCTCTTGTAATAATCATAATCTTAGGTTACATCATAAGATTGACTTTCTAAAAAATATGATGTTGTGACTGATGACGTTGTCGCGATTCACAAATGAACCGCCATCCACTGTTCGCTCATGTTTGATTTTTTTGGAGGAGTCACTAAAAGTTTATTTCTTATAAAAATTTGATAATCTGTTAGAATGGGCATAACTACCGGAAAACGGTAATTGAGACAATTATATTACAGTGATATTCTTATTTCAAAAACTTGTTACTATTTCAATAAATATTCCATTTAAATAGTTATAGTATTTTTAAATATGGAAAATAGTGTTAAATACTTTTAAATATAATAAATATGGAAAATTTTAAATGGGTATTGCTCCTTTGGGTATGGCAACAAGTGAGGAAGCAAAATGAAATGGATGCATTCCTATTTAAATTTCAGGATAATTTGGATACACTGATGAAAGAGATAATGCGACCTGTCTAAAATCCTTATAAATTTCAATCTCATAAAATAAGCTATTTTTTTGACTTTCCATCAAATGATTTTAACCACTTCTTTTTTATTGAAGTTTTAAACGTGTTCTTTTGTTTGAAAATTACTCCTATTTCTGTAAATCAGATTTTCAGCATAAAGTTTACATTGGGATTTAGGAATCTGTATGACAATTGAAAATTTTAAATAATTAATATCACGACAGATATAAATGATAGTTATTGGTAAATATAAAATTCATTTTGATCTCATAGCATAGCGAAGTAACATTATATTTTAATATTCACTGCTTGTATGTAACAAATATTTAATACAATAGTATTTATGAAATAAATATATATTTGTGAAGTTGTAGTTTGTATGTATTTGGATAGAATTAGAGTTAAGCATTGGGTAATCGGTTGATATATTAGTTAATATAATGGTAAATTTAAAAATTATGATTCAACAATTTTTATGCAGTAGTAACATAACAGTCTTAAATAAAATATTTATGTGAATTATTGTAGATGATTTTCAGATACAAAAACATTTTCTCCTAGTTTTTCAATTGAACAAAGTTTGAAAAACATTATTTCATTAATTAAGCACTGAAAAAATTTTCTGGTGATATGATTTTAATATATTATTTCATAGCTAGAATATTAAATTCAAATAAGAGTCTAATTTTTCACGGCAAGTTATTGTTAAAGACAAAAAAAAAAAAAAAAAAAAAAAAAAAAATTAGACTTACAGAGAAGTTTATCATTTTGGTTCATTCGTTTGTTCTAAGTTTTCATAAGCTTAAATATTAACTAATAATTAATTCTAAGTATGATTAAAATAAAAGTCCTTTTGGTTTCACTATCGATCACAGTTTTAAACTTATAATTTACTAAATGGCTACTTTTAATTTAGAAGGAAGATTCAATAAAAAAGTGAAGTTAGTCGTTTGTAAAAAAAAAAAGAGTGATTTGTGGGCACACTTTTTCCCTCTAGCAACAACTTCATTCGACCTTCTGAATCATGATATTTCTTAGTATAGAACATAATTTGTTAAATGACAACTTTTAATTCGAAGAAAAGTCGTCATGCAAATAGTTTTGTGGGTACTTTTCCCATCGAAGCATCTGGCAACAATCTCACTGGACGAGCTCAACCATGATATAGCTGGGGATAGGGGACTTTTTTAAGTTGTCCTTGGGAGAAAGACTATCGAACTTCTTCGAACAACCGTCCATTCGAATGGAAAGACGTCACTTTTAAAGAGGCCCTCACAAGAAATTAATGACTTGTCAAACACTGGAGCAGTTGTGAGAAATAAAAGAATTAAAGTCGATGCGACGCTTCTCTGGAGGCATTAATCGAGGTGTGACCTTCACCGGCCACTTGAATCAAGGACATTTCCCTCGACTGTTAATCGCTGTCGCTTGACAAGACCTATTCTTACCCCCAAATCATCTTCTACCGGCGACCCGAATCCAATCACAGCGCGATTCGCTTGGCAGAAGTAATTTTGTGGTGGAAATAAGTGGTTGATTTTTTTAGAAAAGATGACTCGCATTTTGTTTTAACTTGGTAGTTGAACAGTAATTAATTGCTTTCTATGCTTGATATTTTTCAAGCAAAACTAATTTCACACGTTATTATATATATAAATATATCTCCAAGTGTCTCCTTATAATCATGCTGTTGCTAATAATAATAGCAAAAGGAAAAAAAAAAAAATAAATAAATAAAACGGACGTTAGGGAATTAAATAAATGCAGACAAAATACTAATGAAATGTATGAATTTACTTCAATATCATTATCTTTTAATAACATTTTAATTATCGATTTGTGTAGGTTTTTAAATATATTGATGAACTAATTTATCAATTTAATAAGCTCGAAACGTAAGGATACATTAATAGAATTTGTACTATATTTTTTATAGAAAATTAGTAAAAAACACAGGTATAAAAAAATTTGCATATCAATTTCTGCAACAATGAAAGGTTATCAAGATAAGAATGACTTTGAGCATGACGTTATAGTTGGTGTATGAAAGATGGGACACAGCATCTCCGAGATAGATTATATTTGAATTTTCTCTTTGGGTCATTTCTCGAGAGTACTGGGAGTTGGCAAAATACGAGATCTTGAACTGCTTAGGGAAAAAATTATTTTAATATAAATTTTCTTCGCTGATTGGCCAGAAATCTTAAATGAGATAAAATTGGCAATATTCCCTCACATTACTGCGGGATTCAGATCTGGGTTATAAATAAATTTCAGAGTGCGAATGTTCAGCATATCATCGTTGATATGGGCCTTCGAAGTCAAATACTCATACTCATGTACCACTGTTGTACAGAATAAAATCTACTTCTTACCTAGACTCATTAACACTGTCATTAGACAGTCGAAGACTGAAAACATATTCCCTGGTGTTTTGAATCTCTTTTCCAATTGTATCGAGTAGATGGATGTAAGAAGGTACGTAAAAACCTATCGACATGTCAATATGACTACTGTTTGAGCTGGTGGATCTGCTGTGATAATATGGGGCGTGTGCAGATGATGTGATATGGGAACCTGATATCTTTCGAGATGAATTTGATGGGAATATATATATACGCTGAAGTGCCATTGAATTGGAGATAGAAGATCTATACAAATTGCGTAGCGCTGCTCATCATTTATGCGCGGATGAGACCGCTGTGGTAACTGCATATATAGCGCTTACTGTGATTTTCTGAATTAATTGATCGAATTGTCAGTGTGGGCTAACTGCCTAATTTAGACGCCTTCGATTGCGGACAAATCATAAGTGCGCGAAGCATGGGCCAATCAGTTTCCGAAATCGTCAGACTGCTATGATTTTCAAGGTCGGTAATATCAAGAGTATACCAAGAATACAGGGATGGTGGCCAAAGATACTGGCCACCGGATTAACAGCAAAGGACAGTGCATGGTGAGAAATGTATGTTAACAAGCAAATCTAAACTTTAGTTAAAATTATCCTCCATTTAAATAACTGTGTTAATCGTACAGTCAGTATTTTATATTTAACACTCGCTTCAACGTATGGATTTCGAAAGCTGTTGACCTACGAGAGTACCATTGCTCAATGCTCATCATCGGCCTTTACATCTTTTCTGGGCAAAAGAGCACAGAGATTAGAGCGTAGAGGACTGGAAACAAGTAGCATGGAGTGATGAGTTTTGATTTCGGCTACTTAACGTCAACCGAAGACTGAGAATATGGCATCAAGCTCATGAAGCCATAGATTGCGCATGTCAGGTTAGAGCTGCACAAGGGAATGGTGGCTCAATCATGTCTGGCATGTTTTTTCGTATCAATGTTCGGGATCTTCTGTGCATGAACCAATTTCCCTTAATTTAATTCGGTATGTAAGTTGCTGAGTCGCTACTTCTTTCCTTTTATGTTGTTCTGTTATCCGCACGGTAATGGGTTTTCATTCTCAACAAGACAGCTGTACCTCTTACAAGTCCTGGCTACAGACTGGTTGAATGTGCATTTCTCTGACTTTTCTGTCACAAATTGGACACTTAAAATCCCAGACATAAATCCTAGCGAGCATCTTTGACATGTTTTGGAACAAGGCGAGAAAGGCCATCACACAGCACCAAAGAACCATACTGAGTTACGGACAGCTTTAGCCTATATTTGGCAAGTCTTTTCCGTGGAACGTTCCCAGGAACTTGTTGAATCTATGACTCGTCGCGAGACAGCCGTTATCAAGGCTAGAGAAAGCTTGTCTGATTACCTGCACTCATTCATTTCCATCGGACAATCTTATGGATTTAGAGAATTCCAGTAGGACAATACGACTTTTTATATTTCAAGAGTTGCTTCCTAGTGTCTCCAGGATCACTTTTCTAATTTTAGACACTTTTATTGGTTGCTTCATTTCTCAAATAGAAACATCAGAGATGCCTTTTAACGTGCTGTTCAAAAAAGATGCCCATGCATTTCAATGTAGTTGCGAATTATCCAACTACATTGAATGCGTGGATTCATTATGTGAATGGCTTCCACGATAATAATATAACATGGAGGGTGCTGTGCTACATGTTAAATAAGGACTTTTAAAACTTATAAGTGTAGTCATACCCGAAAATTGATTGAAGGAACTAGAAAGTGCAGAGCTACAAATTTTTTGTATGAAAAAGCGTCTAAAAATAATGAAATGGTTCAAAGATGACTAAATATACAACGACTTCTCATTTTACCAGCAAATGATAAGCGTAAAATATCTTTAATACGAAAAAAATTATCATTAGAATTCTGAAAAATTAGCAATTATTGCTCTTAAAAAAGTTAATATTCCTGGAATTTATTTTCAAATTTCTCTGGTGCTTTTTAGGAGCAAAAGTAATAAAATTTCAGAATATTATATTTAAATATTTATTTTATCTCGTGATAATCTAATTAATTAATTTATTAATTAAATATTTCATTGTGTAACGAAAACTAAAAATTTATTTGATGTAAACATAAATTGCTTCTACTAGCATCATTTTTTTTTGTCAGAATGAAGCCGGTTAATCAAGGATACTGGTAAAAATGATTATTTATATTCTCAATTGTGGCCCAACTGCTGAAAAATTGGAGACAGTGAAAAGTATTTTAATATTATTTATTCTATTTAAATTAGTTAATTATTGCTTATTAGATAAATTTTATCAAGAAAGTTGTAATTTTAAAGTCATAATTTTCTCATAAATGATATTTAATAATTTTTGATGCCTTAATAACTTTTTCAAATTTTTATGATAAATCATTTTCTAAATTTGAGAAAGTGAATTACTTTTAGACGCTATAAATTTTTTTTAAAATAAATTAAATGATGTATTAAAAAATTCTTAATTTTACACACGCACATCATTAATAATACTTTTAGGCTGAATAATGGTAAAACTATAAAATGCACAACTAAAACTTTTACAAACACTTTGACATTTTTTATTGAAAAGAGAAGGTAATAAAAAAAAGTAGTAATAAAGAAGGTAAGGTAAAGTAAGAAGGAAATTTACTTTTCCCTTTGAAAAATTACATTTCTTTTTGGTTTTTCTCTGACAATAAAACTAGGAGTTCTATATATAAATTTGAAATTTCTTAAATAAATTAAAAAGTCTATCTGATTTTTTCTGAACTAATGTATTTTTACTTTACTTGAAGCATTGAAATAAAATAATGATAATAAAATTTAATTAAGTCACAAATAATTACCTGTCCTTCCAGGGACTTTTTGAGAAATACTTCACCAGTATCTTTGTTTATCCTAAAGTAATCCGAACCATCTACATATCTTGCGGATTCAATCCCATATTCAATTGGATCATTGTCTTCATCACGTGTCCGAACCGTAATGATGCGACTTCCTGTTTAAAGAAAATAAAAATAAGAATTACCTAAATGCTTGATTTCAGAAACTAATAATAACAGAAAACTGTAGTATTAAAATTACTATTGTTAACATTTTTAATATACGAGATTATTGTGGTAAGTTATTTGCAAAAAAATCCAGATTATTATATGTTCATATCGAATCACTTCTGAAAAATTTTTGTGCATGTATTTTATCTATACAAATACCGAGCAATAGTCGATTCATTTAAGAAAATATTATTTAGTATCGAGAAATCTGTAACCAAAGACATTGTAATACATCTTTGAGCTAATAAGAATTCACAGACAAATTGTGTACAAAAAATATTTTAAAATTTTATCATAATGAATTCATTTTCTTCACAAATTTTTTTTCATAACTCTCATACTAATAAAAAACTTGTTTTTTTATATTTTTTTGTTTCTCCTCTTGTTGCCAAAAATTTTTAATAGTGTTTAACGTATATTTAATTATAATAAATTTCAACGTTTTCTTCTTAAATTAAAATCGTTATTGCACTTAGAGAATAAGAATTTTGCCTCCTTCTTAGAAATAAAAAAAGACCCGTTTTTAAATTTTTTTTCCTAGAATTTCTCGTGGTTCTTATGAGTATTTGGGATTTGATCTTTAACATGAAGTATTATTAATGAACATAAAAACGTAATAATGATGCGAGTTTAAATGCTACTTTAATTATGAATATTGTGTGCTTCTTTTTTGCAAATAATTGACTTTAAAATTTCAATCAAATGAAATTTTTAATGGGAATTTTATAAGAGATAAAATGCAAAAGAGAGACATTTAGTTAAGAGTGTTATTGCTTTAGTGAAATTAAGTTCGTCCTGCAATGAAAGAAGAATCTTCGCGTCTTTTATAAATTTGGAAAATTCTTACAGGGTTGATTGAGCATGTAATGTGCGAATCAAAATTTATTTACTTCCACAATGATTTCTGGAAGCGGAAGAAATGTTACGTGAAATTCTCTTTTAATTTAAATTTTAATTAGTGTTATTATTTATGAATTAAACTTATTAAAATTAATTTTTGGTCTTATTTTATTCAATGAATCTTTTGAGTTGTAATATATGGATTATACTTTTGATTTCTGAGGTTAAGTAAAAGTCTAGCTATGAACAAACCATGTAAGTGACATAGCATAGCAATAATTTATTTCAGGTACGTCACATAAATTTTAACCAAAATTATTTAAAATTTTTGATTGGGCATTTTTAATAGCATTAGCCTTCTAGAACAGTCGTCTCGCAGAAAAAAATAAAGGGAGTTTCTCGCAGGTTAAAAGAAAGCAAAAGGTTTGATTTTCCATCTTATAAGCATTGTTTAATCTTATACGGAGGGGACATTTTATACTAATATATTTGCTTCAATATTAATTATGAATATGAATTTATAGCATAAATGTTCTCATTAATCATCATTTTTTGGAAGATTAAAAGAATGAATGCTTTTGAGTACAAAAATAAAATTTTAATAAGTAAACATTTTATTGGTGCTAATAATATTATCTCTTTAAATTAGGTGGCTATAAATATAAGAATTGTAGTTACACTTAAATGTTGATAAAAATAATAAAGAATGCTCATTTGCAATGTCAATCTCTAAACGGTATCAAGGGTAAAATCTCACCCCATGAAAATTGTTTTTTATGTGCTTTATTTGGATGATTTCTTGTAAGAATTTATTTAGGAAGTTAATTTTAGACATTTTATATCATCACTTAAAATGTTTTCTTTGCAACTTTAATGTAATTTTTATTATTAATGCGAAAAATCTATTATAAAAGAAAGATGAAAAGTGTGTATAATCCCTGAAATAATCACATTACATTTATGAAAATAATTTTAAGTCAGACATTTAGATGATTTTTACTTGCACTTCCACTTTTGTAAAATAAGAAAAAAGTTATATTTTAATCAAATTTACATGTTTACTTATATATAAAGATGCATTTGTTTGTAAAAAAAATATTGCAAATAGGCAATTAATTAATTAGAACCTTATGAGTTACATATTTGCTTTTATAATTGCTTTTTGTCAAATTCTTGAGATTTTACAGGAAAAGATGAATGCATTACTGAGGAGCAGGAGTAAAAGCATCCTTATTCCATTTCTATTATTAAATTTCCGCTGCATAACTCTATAATGACTGAAAATCGATGCCTTTAAACTCTTTTGAGCACAGCGAACAAATACAGTGGAAAGAGGACAAGTACAATAAATGTCACCGTATCTCATTCTCACATTCTTTATCACTAAATCGCATTTTCAGACCACTTCTTTTTAACAACTAAAATTGAGATTCGAAGGCCTTTTTTAGGAGAAATAATAAAAAAAAAATACTTGTCAAGGAAACTATAACGAAAATTATTATTCTATAATATATAAACGAAAAAATA
>JAPDSC010113595.1:0-11331 GCA_026290005.1 Latrodectus geometricus
GAAGTTTACTAAACATTGTGCTTTAAAGTAACTAGTTATAATGTATATAGTTTTTTACAAAGTTTATGCAAAAAATAAAAAAGTTTTCATGGGAAAATTTTGCTTTAGATATAGTAGAATTGGTTAAGTTGCAAAAATACTGATATTTTAAAATTCTAGGAAAAGTAGCTTCAATTCTTGACAAGGAAATAATTTTTAGAATTATTTAATAAAATATTGCCTAAAAGCAGTTCAGTTTATAGCCAGTAGTCATTGAATAATTCATTTAATTTAATTCGTACAGCAAATCTAACATTAGGAAAAAGTGTGACAATTTTTCAAGTTTGTTTAAATGAGGTAACTTGGTACATGTAAGTGAAGAGATACATGAGTACCAAACTTTTTCGAAATGGTGAAAATTTCATTTTTCTTATTTAGGCTGAATTAAAAAAAAAGTTTAAGCATTACAACACACTATATAAAACATTTTTTAATTATATTGAAATTTTAATTAGATTGAATATTTTTAATTATATATCAATATGTAGTTTCCCTTCTTTATATTCATCACTGCTGGAAAAAATTATGTACATTCAAAAACTAATTTTTTGCAAAGTATCTGAAATATAATTTACATAAATTTACAAATGTAATTGTGACAGAAATTTAAAGCAACGTTTATACTCTGTATGATAAAATGCTTTTAACACTGGTTTATTTTTCAGAAACCGTAATTGTTGTTGATAATTCGAAATAGTTCCGAAAAAAGTTAATATTAATAAAAAAAATGACACGTTGAAACATTTTAAATTGAAGATTTAAAATTATCAATCAAGGGTTACTGATTCGGATCCAAAATCAAGAAAATAATATGTTTCTTAATTCTTATAGGAATACTTATGGCTATACTAGTACTGTTGATAAAATTAATATAGTTGAGGGTTAGAACGTACATTAGGGTGCCCCTTTGATTCTCGCCGTGATCACGATTAATCTCAAAACTGGGCAAAACTAAATCGTGTTTTGATTGGTTTAGATCCAGTTGAGGCTCTGATTTGTTTATCTGATTCAGATAAACCAATGCGAGTAGTTACCTTTTTGCTCTGTAATCAGGGCGAACAGGAATGGCGCCAAAATATCACTAAGTTCGCCAAAGAGCACCCTAAAGTACAGTTTTACCCAGTTGAGGTAATTTAGTATATAAAGTTTGTCAATTATAAAAATATTACATATTTTTTTTCACAAAATGTTTCTTCTTTAATATGTTAAAATGCAGTTACTACATTTGAGTAACATATTTAACCATCGAATAGTTTTACTTTTACTTTGTAGACAGTATGTAATTAAAATAAACTATACATATATAAACATAATGAAATCGTGTATATCATATCATATTAAAAATGGGAAACATTCCTACTTAGAAACATATTTTTATACGTGTGGAAATAAACAAATTGTTATTAAACAGAAGTATATTTTTTATTAATGAGTACATTTTTAAATTCATAAACTAATTTAAGTTTTACTGAAAGTGCAAAAGTCATGCCTTTCGAGAATAATTACATAAATTTTTCATTTATTCATATGATAAACTTCTCATTAAATGTTAATTTACACAGAATCCATTTAAAATTAAAATTTTTAAACTATTTTTAAAGTTTGCGAGGAGTTAGCGCTGAAGAAAACACTTAAAGATGTTATGCAAAGTTTATGTATGTAATATATAGCTCTCATTAATTCAAATAAACACTTTTAAACAATATGCAAACTTTAATGATTCAAGCTCTTTATTTATTTTTTATTTTAATAATAATAGTTTTTGGACATAACTCTTTAACATTATTTAATTAAAATAAAATTATGCATAGTATCTAAATGCAGTTATTTTAATTATTATATCGTTTATGTTGAATAAAAAAAATATAATTTTAATATTATTTCATCAATGAAATTCTGTTTAAATTATGATTAAAATGAAGCATATTTATCATGATTTAAATTTAATTGTTTCTAAATTAATAGATATATTTAATATATTGTATTTCAAATTATATATGAAGTTTATTTTTGCACTTAATTGTATTTCTAGAGTTTTGTATCTAAAAAATAAACTATTTCTTTTCCAACGCATTCAAATTTCTGATACGAAACATGTTAGGATATGCATTTCTTGTGGGAAATTGAATCTTTGAAATAAATGAAATCTGAATTCGTTATTCAAAATTTTTGAATAAAATATTTCAAATATTTCCTTGGCATAACAGAAAAGAAAGTATGTCTCAAATTTTCATTTCGAATTACTGAAATATTTTAGACGCTCTTCATAACATATGAAGATATAATTTATATATATATTTCTATTCAATTCAACGTCAAAAATGTAATTACAGCTTATATGAAATGCACTCATGTAAAAAAAGTAATTAAAATGAAAAAAAATATTTTTTTAAAATCAATGTTTTATTTAACTTCTTATTATATAATGAAACTAAATGTAATTGTATTTATATTTATTTGAAATGTAAAGCTAGGTAAGAAATACGTTAACAAATCGAATTGAGGTTGTATATAAAAATTATCCA
The DNA here is from genome assembly GCA_026290005.1 of Latrodectus geometricus. Lineage (NCBI taxonomy): Eukaryota > Metazoa > Arthropoda > Arachnida > Araneae > Theridiidae > Latrodectus > Latrodectus geometricus. The sequence goes on from JAPDSC010113595.1 coordinate 2,565, forward strand.
CTCATTATATATTCTATACTATACATTTACTGAAATAAAATAATTATTAAAATCTCTTAAACTTTTCTAATTTCTTCTGATGTTTCAAATGTAAAACAGAATAAAATAAATAAAAAAATTGATAATTTAGTGTAAACAATTTTTTTTAATTAACTTATATATATTAATCACGTATTCAGTAAACTGTTCAATCAAGAAAGAAAAATTCACTCTCAATACATTTTTTTTAAATTTAGACAAATCTTGGATAAATTTTAAAAAACAATTTGAGACGTGTAAATAAATATATAGATATATATTATATTATGTATATATTGCTTAAAACGATTAAAGGATATTGCGTTTTTAGGTGGATCTTGTGGATGGGAAACTTTTAGCTGATACGTGGTCGACATACGTAGTAAGTTATATGAGAATAAATTACACATGTTTGGCAGAAAAATTCATTTTATTACCTATTTGTGTACAAAAGGAAAAAAAAACACAATTTGTGCATATGAGAAAAAAAGAATAAGAAAAAATGATATCTTCAAAGGAATTCATTTTTAGTATGGTTTCCATGGACCGCCAGCAACGTTGAACACATTTTAGTCATGCAGTCAATGAGGCTATTAATCACGAGTTTTGGTATTCTGCCTCACTCTTCCAGAAGAACTCTTTCCAGTCCTTGGAGAGTTTGTGGGGATGATTTGTGGCCAGCAACTCGTCTTCTTAGAGCATCCCAAACTTGCTCGATTAGATTCATGTCTAGAGAATACGCCGGCTAATCCATTCGTACGTTTCTTTACTTGAAAAAGAATCCTCCACCTTGTTAGCACGATGCGGCCTGCAATTATCGCCCGTTAAAATGAAGACATCTCCGATTGCTGCAGCGTAAGGGACTACAATAGGTTTGAGGATCTTATACCTATATCGACAGCCAGTCAAAGGTTTATCTCGAATGATATAGAGGTCTGTGCGCCCATCAATAGACATGTCACCATACACCAACACTTCCCCACCACCAAATCTGACACTTTCGTGCACAAACGCAGGATTATTCCTACTGTCACGGTCCCTCCAGATGAAAATATGCCTATTATCAGGATGAACAGAAAAACGGGACTCGTCAGAAAAAAGAACATTGCTCCATTCATTTCTCCTCTAGTTCACATGCTCTGTTGCCCACTCCCTGTGGTCATGACGATGCCTTGATGTTAGTTTAACACATACCATCGGTCGGTGAGCATACAGACCTACCCCATGGAGCCAGTATCAGACAGTGTGAGTTGAAACCGAGGTGTCAGTAGCCGAGCGAAGGTGTTGTTGGAGAAAAATTGCGTTCATATTTCGGAGTCTTCAAGCCGTTAACACTAAATAACGATCTTTATTGGGCATTGTTTCTCGTCTATGGCATTGCCCTGGTATTCCGCCTGCACTTCCATTCTCCAAAAAACGGTTCCAGATCCGAAAGTTTACCGAGATTATGGGGAGGTTACAGGAAAGCAAAAAATCTTCTTACAAAATATCAGAAATTCTGATAGCATAAGAAATTTTGAATCTTAAATTGAAAAACGTTGCCCAAATGGGGAGATAGACATGTGTGCTACATATTTTTAATGATAATGTTGTGTGGTCTTTTCATAAAATATTTTAAGTGTCTGAAACTTTCAAATATCTTGTGGACATCATTCCAATAAAAAATAATTCGTGTACGATCCCCCAATTATTTATTTTTTTCTGCAAATCGAAACAGCATTCCTGTTGGGTTCGTTCCAAGGTAAAAAAAAAAGATGATTCACTATCCTTAACAATATGTAACTACTTTTCTTTGACGTTTTACATAATATTTTGAGAGTGTGCTTTCAACATAGAAATTATTGTAGCATTTTACATAAATTTATAAGATGTAAATTGTTTTCTATAATGAATGCTTCGCTTTACAGAGTGTAACTCATGAGCAAATTAAACTCGTTTTGCGAGGTCCCACTGCAGATATTTATTATTGTATGAATTATTTTTCTTTCATATTTCCTTTGGGCACTAGATTCTGCTATTAAACAAGCCTTCCCTAACAGTTTACACCATCTTGCTCTAATTTAGAGAATAATATTTAAATTTCTTTTTATATGTTATTTATATTACTCTTAGCAGGATCTAACAAGTAGTCTTATGCTCTTACCAGCTTCTGAGGTTTGTTAAATGCAATTGTTGAATACATTTGTTCATTTAGGTCTAGATAAGTGGCTTCGTGCCTCTATTGACTTGTGACTTTTTATGAATATTTAAGACTTCAATGATATTATATTTTAAAACCATGCCCTTTTGACTTAAATTTCATTATATTTCATAATTATACATTGATATCCATAAGCAATTATCGCTTAAGTCACTATTTTTTTGTTTCTGAAAATTTATTAAACTTTTTTTTCAAATTTTAATTAAATTTGGAACCAATTACAAAATTTATTTTCTATATATTTTTGGAAAACAACTTTTAATATATCTATTAAGATATTGAATTTATTAAAGTAATTTTGAGAAAATGATTTGTTCCTTTAATTACTTCTTTACGTGACCAATATGTTTCAGTATAATAAATTCCTCATTAAATAATTTATTAATTTCATAATTCCTTAAGAAACACCATATAATTACTTTGAAATATAGAAATATATTTAATAATGTTTTTAATTTCATTTCAGAATTAATGTATTATATATTGGAATTTATTTCTATCAGTATAATATACTTCTCTTATTATTATCAGCATAATATTCTTCTTGGGTCACGAAAAATATCCTCTTAAGTCCATATTCCTATCATAAGGTTGGTTAAAAGTTTTTCCACCATTTTGATTGATTTTTAATGTTTTGCTATTTTTGTGAAACCTTAGAAATTCAACATTAATTCTAAAGCATTTTGAAGTTAATTCATTTGAGACTTTCATTTTAGGACTGAAAGTAATTTTCTCGAGAAACTTAGTACTAATTCAGACCGTCAAATCATTCTAATCACGATTGTTCACAAAGGTGTTGAATGAGTAATGTTCGGAAATTCTGCGAACAACTGCATAAAATTAATAGGATTTCATGGCAAAATTAATTGATGCTAGAATGCATACTGAATAAATCGAAGTAGTTTAAAAATTTGCTTGAATTATTCGAATGTTATAAGTTAATTTGTTCACTTATTTTAATAGCTGCAAATAATTTTAAATAAAAACATTTTTTCTTCATCCAAATTGCTATACATATCCAAACATATTAATAATTTCAATATTTGTAAGGAGATCAAAAAAGTTTTAAATATGAAATTTGTCTGACGTTAGTATATATCATTGTTAGTATATACGTTAGTATATATCATTGAAATTAAATAATTGAAACATATATTACTGACGTCAATTAAATATTATTGAGAGAAACTATTGTAGTTTGTTATGAGAATTTACAGAATATATCCGTTTTCCTATAATCACTATAATCATTTTTAAAAGACTGTACTACATGTCAATAATTTGAAATGAACGGTTTGCTATACATAATATTTCCTACCAATGACAACTTTATTTAAATATGATTTCATTAATTATTATTCCTATTTTTTGTATCATTTAATATTCTTCTAAATGTTTTTATTGTTTACTTTATTTGCTTGACGTAGAAAAAAATATAGTGAATTATATAATACTACTTGAAGTAATAATTGTACTGAAAGAAATTTAACTGATGATCCACAAGGTTTTTGTTTCTTATATAATTCTCATACATAATAAGAATTTTCTTCTTACCAGTAATTTCCAAAAATGTATATTTGTGTACATTAATTTAGCAAGTGTAATTTGAAAACGATGCAATCCATAATTTACACAAATAATGAATAATAACTCTTCGTTGTGGGGAATTCGATTACTGATAAGTAAAGTAAAACGTAAATTTCATGAAACTGAAAGTAATGAATTTAGCTCTTAAATTACTTGCATAAATCTACATAGCATTGATACTAAGTAAAATACATATATGTCTACATAATATATAATGTATGTTTTCATAAAATTAAATTGATAAATTTTAAAGACCAGCATTTGTGAAATTGAAATTCGTAAAATTTTTTAAAAATAATATCTCAATTCCCTTATACTTTATCACAGTAAATGTTTATATATTTTGCATAAAGCATTAAAATGCAAAAGTATAAAAAAGTTAGTGATTAAGTCATAAGTTAAGTGAAAATCAATATAATGAAAATTTCATTATTAAAGAGCAGCAGTAAGTTAATTAGAAATTTTCTTCGAACGTAATTGGATGTTCATAAATATATTTACTAATAACAATAATAACAAAGGCATTTTCAAATCTAACGTGTGTCTTATGCTATTCAAACATATCTTCCTAGAGCATGTTCAGATTCTAAGATTTCGATACCAGTTTTATCATAATATTCATATTAGTAATATTTATTTTAAATACACTACTGGCCATTAAAATTGCTAAACCAAGAAGGCGACATGCTACAGACGTGAAATTTATACGAAAGGAAGAAGATACTGTGATATGCAAATGATTAGCTTTTCAGCGCATTCAGACAAAGCAGGCACCAGTAGCGACACCTACATTGTGTTTAAATGAGAAAATTGTTCAGCCGGTTCCTCATACACAAATTGCATTTGGACGTTGTTGCCTGGTGAAAAGTTGTTGTGATGCCTCGTGTAAGAAGAAGAAATACGTACCAGCACGTTTCTGACTTTGATAAAGGTTCAATCGTAGTGTACCTGGATTGCGGTTTATCTTATCGCAGTATTGCTGCTCGCGTCGGTCGAGATCCAATGACTGTTAGCAGAATATAGAATATATGGGTTCAGGACAGTAATATGGAACGCCATGCGGGATCTCAACGGCCACCTATCACTAGCAGCCGAAAAGACAGGCCTATTATCCGCATGGCCATAATGGATCATGCAACGATGTCATGAGCCGTGAGTCAAGAAACGGGGTACTTTGGAAGACAACAAGTCTCTGCACGAACAGTTCGACAACGTTTGCAGGAGCATGGACTCTCAACTCGGAGACCATGACTGCGGCTTTCCTTGGCGCTGCGTCATAGACAAGAGCGCCTTCAATGGTGTGATCAACGACGAATCTGGGCGCAGGAAGGCAAGACGTCATCTTTTCAGATGAATCCAGGTTCAGTGTACACCATCATGATGGTCGCATCCGTGTTTGGCGGCAACGTGGTGAACGCACACTGGCAGCGTGCATTCGTCATCGTGAATACTAGCCCATCACCTGGCGTGATGGTATGGGGTGTCATTGAATACACGTCTTGGTCACCTCTTGTTCGCATTGACGGTGCTTTGAACAGTGCACGTTACATTTCTAGTGTGTTATGACCCGTGGCTCTACCCTTTATTCGAGCCCTGCGAAACCCTACGTTTCAGAAGGATAATGCCCGATCGCATGTTGCCGGTATTGTACCGACCTTTCTTGATACGGAACATGTTCGGCTGTTTCCCTGGCCATCATGTTCTCCAGATCTTTCAACAATAGAAAACGTCTGGTCAATGGTTGCCGAACGACTGGTTCGTCACCAAATGCAACGCACTACGGTTTATGGCATCGTGTTGAAGCTGCATGGGTATCTATACCTGTACATGCAATCCAATCTCTGTTTGACTCAATGCCCAGGCGTATAACTGCTGTTATTACTGCCAGAGGTGGTTGTTCTGGATACTAATTTCTCAGGATTTATCCAGCCAAATTTTTTGAAAATTTAATCACTAGTTATTTCTAGTATAATATATTTGACTAATAAATATCATTTTAATATCAGCAATTTTAATGGCCAGTAGTGTACATTGCCCTCATACTATAAGCACCTTAAATATAAAAAATAAAATAAAAATAAGATTTGTGTAACAAGGTTAAGCAATATCTTTTGTACTTGATTACAAATATAAAATAAAACAAAGATAACTTTAGGTTTATATTTGCCTTGTATTTACTTATGCTTCATTAAAATAGTATTGTAATTCTTACTAAATCCATGCACAATAACTTTGAAGGTACTAAGAATTCATAATATGATCTATAAAAGGAATGATTGTTTTGATAAAATTTCTATGTATTTGAATAAATCTATGTGTATTTTGATAAAATATCAGTGTATCGTCTTTCAGATAATATCTAACATAAAAAATGTTTAATACATTGTGTTTCCGGATTTGCTCTCATATGATAAATTAGCAGATTATACAAGCTTAGAAATGTTTTATTTACAGCATTTTTCATCTGATTCAAGATTTTACTGTTGGCACTAAATTCACAGTGAGGTACCAAAGGTAAACTTATATTTAAACATTTGCTATCTTACATTTTTGAGTATATTTTTAAATGTGTAAAATGTATTACATAAACTTATTTTAATTTAGAATTTAAGAATGAACTGAAAAAATGTGTACTAAATTAATGCAAGGAAAACATATGTAAAATATACAGTTTTTTTTTATACACGACATAACGAAATAGTCAAAATTATGAATAGATTTTGGTATTGATTTTTATATTTATTAAATAATAGTTGTAAAGTATATATTCATTATTTTATTTGTTATACCTTAATCTATAGTATATATTAGAAACTTAATTATGACTGAGGTTTTAATTTAAAAAACATTAAATTCTGCAATTTAACACATATTATAACATAGCATAACTAACAATATCTGAAAACGATTCTTAGCATCAAACATTAGGACTCAGTTATAAACCTAATAAAAGCAAGCAAAATAAAGTGTAGAATTTTTCAAAATTCTGTAATATTTTAAAATTTATTAAATATTAGATCAGATTTTTTTCATTCGCATTTCAATGCATATTTAAAGATACTTTAATTATTATTAATAGAATTTCAATTATTAAATTTAAGTTTTATAGTATTTAAGTTATTTATAAATTTATTTTTCATAATTTATTCATTCATAATTCGCATTTCAATGATTGTTTTAAACTACTCTATTTATCATTATTGAAATTTCAATTAAACTTAAGTTATATTTAACTTTTATATTATTTTATTAAGTTATTTATAAATTTATTCATTCATAATTCACATTTCAATGAATGTTTTAATCTGCTTTAATTACTCTTAAGCTATATTTAAGTTTTATATTATATTATTACGTTATCTATAAATTTATTATTACGTTATATATTATCATTTTCTTTAGAGAATACAGTAATAATGAAATTAACTGATATGTGCAAAAATATTGTATTTTCAAAAATTGAAATAATAGAAGTATCATTATTTATAAGAAACATGATACGAGAAGGTAGGAATAAAAGGGCTTCCAATTGTCTAATAATGGCTCTTTCGTAATATGAGTGGTAACGTATAAATAATAATTTTAAACGGATCATTTTTTATTCAAACAAGAAGAATTCAAAAATAGAGAAAGCTTAATTGCTTAATTGCATCATAACAACAGAAATTATACACGAAATTAAAAGCATCATTAACTATGTTTTATATGTATTACTAATGATATAGTCAAAATATTTAAATGAAGTAAACTATTATTAAAATGAAGCAATATTTAAAGGGCGTCTTCTTGATTCAAGTTTTCCTTTATTTGAGACACATGATTTCAATAAAAGCAAGGACAAAAAATGATATGATATTAATTATTAAATATAACTGTTACATTTATGTTTATAGAAATCCTTTCAAATATTAATAAAATTCCAGTAGGAAATATAATTTATTATTTAATAAATTAATTTTATTAATTAAATTATTAATTCACCCTTTATAGTCTTTAGACATTTAAATTATATTAATTTCAATGACATTACTAGTTTAATCAGAATATATAATTAAGAATTTTTTTCAAATGTTTATTAAATTAATTAATATATTTAATATCGAAAGAAGCATACGCATTTATTTTTCTAAAAATAGAGATATTCGCTACGTTTATATTAATTCCAAGAGAAAAGAGACCTCTTTGTATAAATCAAGTTTTGAACTCTATTTTTAAGCATAAATATTAAATTTAATAATTATGTTAAATACTACTAAATATTTATGTGCTTTCTTAATTACAATAAATTTAAGTCGTAAACATTTGGATAAATTAAACATGCACAATATTTCTATGCAATTACTGAAAATCATGTTAATGAATAATTCATTTTTATTTTAAGAAATAAAAATTAATCAGATAATAAATATCCCATTATTCATTAAATTTTAAGTCAATTATATGCTTAGAGTCTCTTGCACAATTTTGCGTGACTTATATTATCGTAATTTTTACATTTTTCCTTACGAAATATTGAAATTATGTTACAAATTATATTTCAAGGGATTAATGATTTGAATAGAAACAAATAAAAAAATTCATAGAAGAGATGATTTTCTGCCATGAACAGTGTCTTATGATTTCATACATTTCTTTATGTAGAACAAAACTTATTTATATCAAATTTGCTTAAGATAACTCCAATAGGACTCCAGAAATTATAATAATTTTAGTTGTTTTAAAAATTTTCCTTCTTTATCTTTATCTATGTTTATAGACAGAAATGTAAAACATAAATTGACTTTTAAATAATATAAAGTTTTATTATTAATGTTATTATTTTTAATACATTAAACTTGATGTTATTGGTCAAAAATTAATAATATAGATAAAAAATACTTCAAGGGGAATAATAAATATTACCATCTGAAATTTCATATATTTATTTTAGTAAAAGTGAAATTAGTTACTATATATATATAT
>JAPDSC010113596.1:0-29438 GCA_026290005.1 Latrodectus geometricus
CTTTCTCTGCTTTTGATTTAGCAAAAGGAGCCTTTTTGGAAAATGTCAGAGATTTTTTTAAACTTTGGCTTTTCAGATATTTGGGGTAACCTTATTGGGGAAACAGAAAATGATTCAGTTTGTGTGCTGCTCGATTTGATGACATTTCTGGCAGCTGTGGCATAACTAACTCCAGGTTGAGGAGTACGGGAAGTGACTAATCGTCTCGCCTCAGGATAGGAACATTTCTGTTGTACCTTAGCTGTGGTGATCTCTTTCTCTAGCAAATACTGAGGACAGTTTCAAGAATAGGAGAGGTGGTCACCATGACAGTTAACACATGCCTCCTTCACATTGCAGTTCTAGCTATCGTGGCCAACCACCATGCGGCGTGCGCAGGTGAGTTTGCATTTGCAAGCGTTTCTCGGATGTACAAAGCGCTGACATTGGAAACAACACAAAGGATTTGGGATGTATGGCCTGACGGGTAAATTCATATGTACGCAGCTTTAACGTTTTCTGGAAGGTCTGGTGTCACAAAAGTCAGAATCAGGTGCTTGGTATCAATAATGTTACCGTCCCGTCTGATTGTGATGTGCTTAACACCACAGACCTTCTGATCTAGTAAATCTTCAGTCGGTGTGTAAAACAGATCCCTTGCAGAGCCATCACCACAAGAAAAGTTAAGGTTGTCGTGAGGTGAGACAGTCACTTTGATGTTAGCCAGTGTTTTCATGCTTGCCAGAATGGCTGCTTGAGAGTCCGATGCAGCCTCTACAAGCAAGTCACCCTAGCGCATCTTTTTAACTTTCTTGACTTCCCCAACTACACTCGATATTCCCTTTAAAATTAGATAGGGGACACTGTGCTAAAATTTCCCTCCTTTCTTTTAATTACAAAAAATTTTGGATTTAATGTTTGAAGTTGTTGTCCCTGCGGAAGAAAAGTGGAATTTTTGTTCTCAATGAAAGTTAATTTAAAAATTCGGGACCTGACCGCACCACCGAGTCCAAAAAGGGGATGCAGACCAGCTGCACCAGTGCTAGCCAAGTCCTATATGCTTACAGTACCCTGTGATGGTATCCACCCTTAACGAGTCATCCAGCAGATGTACCGATTGCTTGATCCATAAAACCGATTGATGTGCTGAGATCCACAGCACACCTTCTGTTTACCTGAAGCAGAGGCCAAAGCAATGTATTGGTCTCTGGGGGCCTCAATTACCAGGACCCTCCTTTCCAGAGACACCGGTCTCAACGCACGGCAAACACGTGGGTGATTTAGTCCCCAAGAGAAGCTAATAGCAACAGAGCGACTACAGCTGAAGAGTCCTCAACATCAAAAGAGGAGCCCTCAAGAGGAGCCCTCAACATCAAAAGAGGCAACCACAATGAGGAAGAAAAGCAGAAGAGAGCGGAGAGAAGAAAAGAAAGAAGAGGACAGATCACTGGGGTACCTCGGGATTTTGACACCCGTGTTTCCTTAAAGAAAGTAAACCCCCTGAGAGGGGCCCAAAATGCAAGAATTCATTAGCATTGGTGTCGGGAAAGAATACACTGGATGAAGATTGAAAATAGGTAACGTGAGTGGATGATTCACTGTACACTTTATTTCTTACTAATAGAAAACGCCGATCTTACCGAAACCTCCATGAATCCATCTTGCTTTACTCGCACTGTCCCGATATGGGGCGTGTTTTAATAACATGGAAGGAGTGCTCTGGTATTCCTCGATATTAAACTGCCATAAGTAGCTAGATATAATATCAGATCAAGTGTAACCTGCAATATTACAATATTACTCTGATGGTGACGTTTACTTCATGGTCGATAATGCAACTATAGATCGTGCCATAAGTGTTCAAATTTGGTTCGCAAAACATCAGTCTGACTTTTAATATCTTCTCTGGTTGCTGCAGAAACCAGATCTGAAAACTCTCAAAAAATATTTGGGATATGGGGGAAAGAGACATCCGTCAAACATTCTCCTATTCATCTAATGTACAAGATCTAAAAAGCTGCATAGCCATGGTATTCTAAGTTAACCTAATAGTCTCTAATCATACATGCCCTCTAGAAACACGTAAACTCCTCGCCCAAGCAAGTACTGTTATCGGTGCAAAATATGGTCCAATAAACTGATTATCTTAAGTTTATTTTTCATTAGTCATTGACTGCAATACATTACAAGTAGAAATAACTATTAAAATTCAGTCAAGATTTATTTTTTTAAAAATCCACATTATTTTATTTAAAACAATATTCTAGTATCAATTCTGAAAATTCTATTAGAAATAATGAAAATTTGTAGTATAATTTATTTCTTAGAGTTTTCACTTAATTGATACTTAGCATAGAAACATGGATCGTTTCCAAACTCTGAAATTTTTTTTTCTTTATTTCATTGTTTCACATTAAATCTAAGCATGGGATCAGTCTTTATCTTTATAATAGTGATTAACAAGTATTTGAATGCTGATGCTTATTTTTAGGTCTTTAGCTTTATGTAAGTAAAATATCGTATTTTAAAATTTAGTTACCAACAAGTAGCAGAAAATTTCAGTTATATGTAGACTTCTTTAAATATTCAGATTTTAAAGCCAGTTTATCAACTCTTCAATATCAAATAATACATTCTTTTAATAGAAAATTATGATAAAGCGTATGAAAAAATCAATTTTATTCTAGTATATTTTCCTAGAAAAAAATAAACTTTACTTATACATTTTCTTTTTGTACTTTAAAGGTTGTACTGTGTGAGTGTAGTTATATTACAAACATATATGATCTAAGGATGACGAGAAAAAACTGTAAAATTAGATGGCGTTAAGCGTCTGCTTTTTTGTGAACTACATTTTTGTTTTGAAAAATTTAAAATACATTCAAAAACTTTTTTAGATTTTGACCCTATGAAGAAAACTATATACTGTAATGCGCTATATCTTAAAATGAAGCAAATCGTTTGTTCTTACAATCAAATGTACTGAATTTTTTGTTATCTTTCACAGATTTCTTTTTTATTTAAATAAGAATTATAAATAAAAATTCGTAATAAATCTTTGAAAATGAGGTTTCAATATTTTTTTTTCCACAAATTTCACACACAGAAAAACTATTAAGTAACTTATCTTAATTTAGTGAATTTATAAATATGATTCCTAGAATTTCAAAACTACGATATATTTTTAAGTATAAAAAGAGGTAAAATTTTACGACTTTATAGTTAAAGCACATACACTACTCAAAACAATTAAAGTATATTGCGGTTTTATGTGAATCTTGTGACTGGGAAACTATTTAGCTGATTGATACTTTGTCGACAGACGTAGAAGGTTATATGAGAATAAATTACACATGTCAGGTAGAAAAAAAATGCATTTTATTGCGCATTTATATACAAAAGGAAAAAATCAAAATTCGTGCATATAAGAAAAAAATAATAAAAAAAGGTGTTTTCTTCAAAGGAAATCATTTTCAGTAAGCGCTATGATTTCCACGAACGGCCAGCAACGTTAAACACCTTAGAGGCATGGAGTCAAAGAGGCTATTAATCACGAGTTGGGGTATTCTGTCCCACTCTTCCAGAAGAGCTCTTTCCAATTCTTGGAGAGTTTGTAGGCGTGGTTAGTGGCCAGCAACTCCTCTTCCTAGACAGCTTCTAACGTGGTCTATTGGATTCATGTCTGGAGAACACGCTGGCCATTTGATTCGTACTATTTCTTTATCGAAAAGAAAATCCTACACCAGGTTAGCATGATGTGGCCTGCAGTTATCATCCATTAAAATGAAGTCATCTCCGATTGTTGCAGCGTAAAGTACTACAATAGGTCTGAGGATCTCCTTTTTATATCGGCGACCAGTCAGAGGTCCATCTCGAATGATATACAGGTCTATGCGCCCCTTCAATGGAGATACCACCATACACCAACACTCAACCACCACCAAATCTGACACTTTCGTGCACGAACGCAGGATTATTCCTACTTCAACTGTCCATCCAGATGAAAATACGCCTATTATCAGAATAAACAGGAAAACGGGACTCGTCAGAAAAAGAACATTGCTCCATTCATTTCTCCTCCAGTTCACATGCTCTGTTGGCCACTCCCTGTGGTTTCGACGATGCCTTGATGTTAGTTTAACACATACCATCGGTCGGTGAGCATACATACCTACACCATGGACCCGGTTTCGGACAGTCTGAGTTGAAACTGTAGTGTCAAAATCCGAGCGAAGGTTCTGTTGGAGAAAAGTAGTGCTCATATTTCGGTGTCTCCGAGCTGTTAACACTAAATAACGATCTTCCTTGGGCGTTGTAGCCCGTCTACGACCTTGCCTTGGTGTTCGGCCTGCACTTCCAGTCTCCAAAAAACGGTTTTAGATCCTGGAAAATCACACTTTGTGATACTCCAAAGGCTTGCACTACTTCGGCTTGAGTTTGGCCCCCTTCCAACCAACCAACAACTCTCCAAGCTTCTGAATCAGTTAAATGACTTCATTGAGACATCGTACTCATCGAAAGATAACAGTCACTGAATGCCGATCATCCTTGTCATCGTTGTCTTTCATTCAGTTGAAAATCAAATTTCATTCACTGCCACTGAAGCGACGTTTTTGACATCGAACTCAAAATTAGCATATTCCACAGTTTGAAAATGAGAAAAATTTACATTTGAGATTCTCTTCTTCCATTTTCAGCAAAAAAAATTTCACTTACATCTTTATTTTATGTAAAACTTTCAATATCCTTTAAATGTTTTGAGCAGTGTAGTTTTCTCATGCTAATTAGTTTTCATGATTAATTTCTGCAAAATATTTGAAAATAAAGAAAATTAAATATTATAGTAAGTGTAATTTATATATATATATATATATATATATATATATATACGTTCATTAGATAGTAAGATTTTACCATTTCTGATTAAATTTATCTTATTCGGCTTTCTCTACGAATAAGATTTCAAGGTCATGGTGGCAAATTTTGGTGGTTATTTTTTTTGGCAAGTTCTTTATTACGTAGATATCAGAATGTAATCAACATATTGGATAACTGTAAATTATCTCTTTCTTAAGCGATAGCACCCATTTGAGAAATGGATAAAAATTACCATAAATTTAAACCTAATGACATATATAACATTCAATCATCGTGTCAAGAACTGATTAAAGTTTTTCAAGAATAATATGAATGAAGAAAAATTTAAGAAAGTATACTACTCTGAAGCCACCCACAAAATCATCCGAAACTCACATCATACATTTGAGATGTTTGCATTGCAGCGCATACACACATCAAAGTTGACGAGTGACACATACAAGCGCTGTATTACGAATTTCTTGATTTGTCTCTCAATGGTAATTTTTTCAACACGAGGGCTAACTAGATTTAAAGTGGATTCTAAACCATAACAAGTAGCCAATTCCGCGGTTTGATTCGAACCCACTAGCTGCTGAACCGCAGGTCAAAGGCTATATAAAGGCCAATTAGGCTGTATAAAGGGAAGGGATATTGTGAGTTTACGTACGGCAAATTGTTTTTCTGGAGTTTTTCTATTTTGCGTGAGCTGTTTAACTATGATCAGATTTAAATTTTTTTCTTAGCCTGCTTGTTTCCCACTTTATCACTAATTGAAAATGTGTGTAGTCCGCACTTGCAAAGCAATTGGTTCAAAATAGAACACCCGCTGCTACACAAGATCAAGTTAAGTAGCATATGAAAACCGCTTGAATTATTGTACCCTAAGGATACATCCAAAGTTTATCTAATTCTATGCTGTAGCTTGTGCCAGCGGTTATAGATAACAATGGCTCTCTGCTATTAACTACTAAATTTTCATTATCCACACTTCACAATATACTGTAATTTCAGTCATTTGATCTTTGTATAGCTTGTTCGCTATCTACCAAGTTTATTTTGCTCTGATATCTCTGGTTTTCTTAAGTGTTCCATTTTCGGTAGCCAGCAGTATACAATAAAAATGAGTAAATTGCTTAGTTAAGGCATTCTTGTCAAAAAGTAAAATGCGACTTTTCAAAAGGAAAATGTGTTGATTGCACAAATTATTGAATATCCTTATGATTTATGATTAGTATGTCATGTTATCCATAAATGAACATTATCACTAAAGTCAGGATTTAAAAATTAATACTTTTGTCATGCATTTATACACTAGTTGAACTATTGCACTCGGTTTTAATCATAAAATAGTTTTAAAATATAAATTTTAAAAAATGTTTTGATACTAAAGTATTTAAAATAAGGTTTATTCTGCATGATTTAGAATGGATCGAACAATTTTCTTTCTTGAAAATTTCTGCTGATTTCACTTAGCAAAACACGTCAACCTTTAATAAGATATGATTTTTGCTATGCACATTATAAAAACAATTAAAAAATGTAATAGTACAAAAAACTGCAAAAAATTTTAATTTTGAAATTTCCCTGCCGACAGAAAACTATGAAATTCTGCAAAATTCTTCGTCTCTTTTAAGAAATAGAATTGAATTTATAGAGTTATGCATTGTGATCATTTAAAATTAATACATCTTGCTCGCAACTTTTGCCAAGATGCCCGAAATTTATCTGTAGGGAGTACCTTTAAGAGAAAGTTTTATTTCCTTTTATTTTGAATAAGATTCCCTACCTATGCTTCATCTTATTCTTTTCGAATAAAATTTTCCACTGAACTTACTTTCCTTTTATTCTTCCTGAAGTCAATCAACCATGCATTAAGGTGCTTCCTAAGCATTTTCTTAACATAAATAAAGTCATATTCTTTCCTTCTTTCTTTGCTAACATAATCGAATACCGATACCTTTTTTATTTGAATACCTTATTCAAACTACTCCACTTTATAGACTTTATTTTGCTATAATTTGACAACAGGAATCAACTAAATCTTAATTTAATAGCCTTATTTTATTCCTTATAAGTTAAAAAGATATTTAAGAATAAAAATCTTTCTTTAAATTTTATTTTTCTTATTTTAAAAATTTAATAAGTTATAATTTCATTTAAATTTAGTTTTTAGTAATTTTTTCATGAAAATTAGTAAGAACTGTTCATATTTTTAACTATAATAAAATTAGTAAATCATTTTATCATTGCAAAATAGTGGTATATTTTTGCAATAATAAAATAATATAAAATAAGAAAATTATATATATTATATAAGAAATATTCGTTAAATCCTTATGTATAAAGTTGGTTGATTGGTTGGTTGGGTGGCGCAAGGTCCTATAAGGACAAACTGCGCCAAGAATTAAATTTAAATAAAACGTTGTTGAAAACCCAACTCAACATTAAAATACTAAAATAACAAATTTAATGTATAAGTATATACATTAAGAGCTAATTAAGCACAATAATAAATGAAAGTAAAAGTAAAATTCACATAAAATTAAAGTCAAAAGGTTTAAATGAAATGAATAAAACCAGTCGCCTTTATAAAGGCAAAAAGGTTCCTGTGGGGTGGTTCCCCCACTAAATCATATAGAGTTAAAATGTTAGTAAAAACATAAAACGGTAAACTTTAAAATCAGGATAATTATTAGATTAAAATATTATAACCAGTATATGGTACATCACACGTTTCACACAATGAGTTCAATTCATTTAGAAACAAATGTCTGAGTGTAAAACGTGTGTGTCCTATACGAAGGCGAGTGAATCTAACATCTGCTCTTCGTATCGGTAAAACTGATAATATGATGAAATATGGAAATATGGCACACAATTTATTAGAGATCTGCATATTCCATAACTCCTGCAAGAGAGATTTAACAAATGTTTTAACAACCCTTCTCACGTCGAAACGAGGGACAGATGAATGGAGTAAGGACGATGCAGGTTTAGTGGCTGCATCTGCCTTTTCATTTCCCTCTAGACCTACATGACCTGAGATACAACAGAAAATGATGTCATAACCCTTACCAGCAAGGGAATCCAATGCTTCGAAATCTTAGACACAACTGGATGACAATTATTATAGTTTTTCAACGCTTTTAAAACACTCAAACTGTCAGTATACAAGCAGTTCTTATTAAACTGCTCTGTATTCACTAGCTGAAGGGCTGGCTGGATAGCCGTAGCTTCAGCGGCAAAGACGGAGCAGGACGTATGGAGGCTGTAACCATAACTGGTATCAGTATAAAATATTCCACAGCCAACACGTCCTGCAGTTTTTGAACCATCCGTCAAAACAGACGTGTATGATGAATACTGACAGTGATGGGCTTGATAAAGCTGTTGAAAAACTGTTTAGGTTGTGTCCGATTTTCTAAATTGAGCAAATGATTAATAATAGTTATCTGGATCATACCAGGGTGGATGTGATTGCAAATCCGTTGAAATAAAATGGACATCATATAGGTCTGTCAAATGGAGTTGATCTTTAGATCAAGTGAGAAAAGGTTGGATGCTGTATGGTCGAGCATCATATAGTCTCTTTAATGCAGGAGAAATGGCCAAGTAACGTAAAGGATGTTTTCGGCCAGACATAACCTTGGCGTAGTAATTGAAAGACAGCTGCATTCGTTTAAGGTCTAAAGGCAATTGTTGAGAAATGGCATACAGACTCTGGACGGGTGATGTGCGGAATGCGCCTGAGCATATTCTCAAAGCAGAGTGATGCACAGTGTCCAGTCTGCGTAAAACAGAAGACCTAGCAGATCCATACACAACACATCCGTAGTCAATACTTGATAAAATGAGTGCTTGATAGACCCGAAGGAGTGACAAGTGATCAACACCCCAAGATGTATTTGAAAGCACCTTGAGGATATTAAGCGATTGCTCGCACATCTTCCGCATATGTAATACATGCGGAAGAAAGGTTAACTTTCGGTCAAATGTAACACCAAGAAATTTAATTACGTTGATAACAGGCAATTGTGTGTTGTTCAGTAAGAGGATCATTGTGAATGTTGATCTTCCTGCAGAAATGGACACAGCAGCTCTTGCTAGGAGATAGTGTAAAGCCATTCTCTGCACACCATACAGCTATTTTATTTACAGATGTTTGTAATTGTCTCTCAATTAAACGCATGTTCGATCCTTGGCAAGATATTTTCAGGTCATCCACATACATAGTGCCATTAACAGATGGGGAAAGATGATGAAGGATGCTACTGATGCATAAGTTACAAAGTGTAACACTTAAAATTGAACCTTGAGGTACACACTAATATTAAATAAAAATATTGGATGTATATTTCCAATACGTACCCTAAAATTACGGGAGCTTAGAAAGTTTTGTTGGAACATGAGGAGATTACCCCTAAAGGAGATTACCCTCATATAATGAACGGAGAATTCCATGTGGCTATGCACGGTCATATGCCTTCTCGATGTCGAAGAATATGGAAACCAGATGGTTTCTCCGCACAAAAGCGTTGCTGATTTGGGTTTCCAAGTATATTATGTTATCAAGAGTGAATCTTCCTTTTCGGAAGCAACACTAATTACCATGTATACATTTATTTTCTAAGACATACACGAGACGGGCGTTAACCATACGGTCGAGAATCTTACAAAGGCAACTCGTCAGAGCTTTAGGTCGGTAATGTGAAGGATTCGAAGGATCCTTACTAGGCTTCAGAATTGGAATCACTATTGCTTCATTCCACATAGATGAAAATTTATTTTCAGTCCAGTTCCTATTGAACAAAAGCGATAAATTCAACAGGGAATCAAGACTTAAATGTTGAAGCATGTAATAGCTTATTCCATCAGGTCCTGGACTAGTGTTATGGGTCTGCTTTTGAGTTTTCTTCAGTTCCAACATACGAAATTCGCTGTTATAAGGCAAAGCTTGTTCTTGGTTGAAACGAATTGGTGTTCTTTCAGTTTGACTTTTAATCCTTAAGAACAAAGGACCGTAAGAGTTGGTGCATGAGACACTAGCAAAAGTTTCACAAAGGACATTAACGATATCCTTGTGAGAAGAGTGTATAGCAGCTCCGGTTTTTGAAAAGGAATAGAAAATACCCTATAAATAACATTGGCTCCTTTCACTTTTCTCCATAACTGCTTACTGAATGTGGAAGATGTTATTGAAGAAAGGTAGCGAGACCAGGATTCCTTCTGACTTCAACGACGAGTTCTGCGAGCTAATGCTTTGTTTGTTTTTGTTGTGTCCTTTGTTTTTTGTAAGTTTCTTGCCATTCATTATTCCACCACGGTTTGCAACACTTTTTTAATATAGCAGAACTTTTAGGTATTGCTGTATCAGCTGCATTTATTATTGTTTCAGTGACTTTGTGAACGGCTTCATCTATGTCATCCATCATAACCATTTTATCATCAACGACTGCCAAATGTGTAAATAATGTCCAGTCTGCCTGACTGTACACGTAAGTAGGTACACATTGTCGCCCACTACTTCCTCCAATCTGGGATATGACAAGAGGAAAATGATCGCTATTGTGCAGATCATTTCCTATTGTTTAATTTAACAATTTCAGAAGTGAGGTGGAGCAAATAGCGAGATCCAGAGAATGAAATGTTTTTGTGGGTACGTGGAAATATGTCTTCTCATCGGTATTGATCAGACAGAGGTAATTATCAGAAATAAATTGCTCTATCTGACGAACGCGAGAATTAGTATCATCACTTCCCCACAGAGAATTATGTCCGTTAAAGTCACCTAATAAAAAACAAGGTTTAGGCAGCTGATCAACTAATTTATGAAGTTCTTCTTGGGGGTAGACTTCATGTGATGGCAAATACAAACTACAGACAGTAATCAAACATGATGTGTGAATTCTCACAGTTACAGCCAGTAGTGTAGTGTTTAATGGATGGACAGTGCTGGGAAAGTTATTGGATGTTAATAGACAAACACCTCCAGACACTGCGCCATCGTCACCACAGTCTTTTTGAAAGCATTTAAACCCATGCAGAGTAATGTTGTTTGTAGACTTCAGGAATGTTTTTTGAAGTGCTACACATGCGGGGTTATAAGCTAACGTTAGACACTTGATGTCATCAAGATGGGAACGCAACCCATGGCAGTTCCACGAAACAAAGGAAGTTATTGTTTAGCTCTAGAAGCTCTTCTCCTGGAGATGGAAGGCGAGTCATCTATCCATTCCTCGAACGACATATCATCATCTGAGGGATGTAGAGATACCGCATCAACTTCCAGGGATAAGGCTTTGCGGGTGGATATTGAGGGCCTAGTAGAGCCCTCTTTTGCAGATTTTAATCTGTAAGCCTTCGCAGATTTAGATTTATATGTAGGAGCTTTTATAGAAATCGGAGATATTTTTTGTTTTGGTCTTTCTGTTGATGTATTGGGTAATCAAACAAGGGGTATTGTACCGGAATCTGTTTGAGTACTACAGAATCTGGTGATTTTTTTAGCCACGACTGCATAGCTTACTCCAGACTTTGGCATACGAGATGTGACAATACGTCTAGCCTCAGGGTATGAAATTTTGTTTGTTATCTTCAGAGTAGTGGTCTCCTTTTCCAGAACCCAAATTGGACAATTTCGAGAGTAGGAGGGGTGGTCACCTTTGCAGATGACACATGCCTCCTTTGCAGTACAGTTACTACTCTCGTGGCCAACAACTGCTCAACGAACTCAAGTTAGTTTGGCCCTGCAAGAATTTTTAGAATGTCCAAAATGTTAGCACTGGAAGCAACGTAAGGGATTAGGAATGTACGGCCTTACGGGTAGATGCATATTTGCAACTTTGACTTTTTCTGGAAGTTCCGGCGTGGCATACGTCAGAATGAAATGTTTTTTATCAATTAACTGTCCATCTCTTCTGACGCTTATGCGCTTAACGCCACAGACCTTCTGATCCTTCAGATTTTCTAGAATCTCTTCCGTAGGCGTATTCAACAAATCTCTTGCTGAGATCACTTCCTGAGAAAAATTCAGGTTCCGATGAGGCGCAACGGTCACCTCAATGTTAGCCAAAAGTCTCATATTACAGATGGTAGATGATTGAGTAGCTGATGCAACCTCAACAAATAGTTCTCCAGATCGCAGTTTTTTAATATTCCGTACTTCCCCTTCTGTTCCCGATATTCTTTTGTGAATTAGAAAAGGGGAAACATTTTCAAAATTTCCCTCTTTTCTGGATATAATAAAAAATTTAGCATTATTATGATCAAGTAAATGCTCCCGAGGGAGAAAGGAAAAATTTTTGTTCTCCATAAAGTTTGTATAAAATTTCGGGACCTGACCGCACCACCCACAACCGAGTCCAACAAGGGGATGCAGACCAGGTGCAACAGTGCTAGCCATGTCCTATACGCTCACAGTACATCCCTGCGATGGCCTCCACCTTTAACGAGTCATCCAGCAGATGTACCGATCGCTTGATCCATAAAGCTGATTGATGTGCTGAGGACCACAGCACACCTTCCGTTTACCTGAAGCAGAGGTCAAAGCAATGTATTGGTCTCTGGGGGATTTAATTACCAGGACCCTCCTTTTCAGGGACACGGGTCTCCAAGCACGGCAAACACATGGGTGATTTAATCCCCAAGAGAAGCTAATAGCAACTGAGCGACCACAGCTGCTCAAGGGGAGCCCTCAACATCAAAAGAGGCAACCACAATGAGGAAGAAAAGCAGAAGAGAGAGGAGAGAAGAAAAGAAAGAAGAGAACAGATCACTGGGGTACCTCGGCATTGTAACACCCATGTTTACTTAAAGAGTAAACCCCCTGAGGAGCCCTTATGTATAAAATATCCCAGATTTATTAAATTGCGTCAAGATCTCCGTTATAGATCTCATCTTACAAATCGGTTTTGTAGTGATTAAATGAAACTAAGTTTCTTAAAATACAGATAGCATTTTAAAGAAACATAATTTCTGTTCAGATATGTTCATCCAAAACTTGCACTATTTCATTCTCTTTTTTGATATGCGCAATATTTTTTATTTAATGAATAGAATTTCATTACAAAAAAAACTTTTTCTGCCAAAAGTTTAGCGCACAAAAGTATTTTTTTAAAGTAGAAATGAATTTCTATCCGAGACTCATTGTTGCTTTTTATGTACTTTAGCAAGTCTGTTTTTGACTCTTATAATATCCAAATGATTTAACATCATTCTTAAGTATATGCGAAAAATAAGAAATATAAAAAATTCCTTTTTTAAAGATACAGGACTAATTTGTTTTCCATTTATATTTTATATTTGTTTAACAAATGATGGGGTTAAAGTCAATTCGAATTAACAAACAATTTCTTATTTAATGATTTTTCTTATTTAATGAAAATATCAATTCCTTATTTAATTTAATTTATATATAAAATATCTGAGAATTGAAGCATCATAATAAATGAAATCTAGATTTTTCTAAAAGATACATACATCATACATTAATTGAGCCTGAACTCTTAACAAATTCAATAAATCAACTTTTCCATTAAATTAATAGCTATGACAAACAGTATCCCTTAACCACATATTTTTTAAATGATTTTCTCTAATAAAATATTTTACTCAGGCTAATAATTATTTCCTAATTTCGTTGAACTGATTGAATACCTTTTCAAAGTACGTATATTAATAAAATATGGAAAATATTTCAAATCCAATTTTTATTTCATATTACAAGTCTTATTTTTCTGCCAAAGATTTATCTACTTATAAGAAATTGAGATTAAGTTTATCTTAAACTCAGGATTCGCTTAGTCAAATGTGAATAAAAATATAACAAAATGCCTCAGAATCGAATTAGCATGTTAACTAAAATATTTTTTGAGAAATTTAACATCCTAATCTCCAAAGTGTTCACTTAGGAAAAATTTATTATTTTTATGAATGATTTCTCTTAATATTTATAACGCTGTAGGTTTTCCAATACACAAATTACTCTGCCAAACAAAACAAATACATCTTGAGCGAAATAAATAAAAATTATAATTTTAATTTGCTCAATGTTTAATTATAGATATTTTTTAAAATATTTTTCATTAATAAACAGACAAGAATTAATATTTTGAATATTTTATGGATTCTATTGCATTAATTCTTATTGAACATTCATTTCATAATGTTTAAACTTGAATTATAAACTAAATGTAGACAAAATTTTCAGTAATTATTAGCAGCTGATCATTGTTTCAGAGTTTATCGAGAATTTGAGACATAACAACATATTTTATCTTGTTACAAATTTAACACTATAATTTTAAAGAAAATGCTAGATTTTCTCAAAACTGTAAAAATTAAATCCTTTCAATTTTCTTTTAGGTTTACGTAACTTGATGAAAATGTTGTTCAAAAATATTAATCGCAATTGTGAGCACTTTTACTGTCCAAGAAAACAATGTTTACATGCATCTTTTGACAAAGTTTGAATGAATCTTTTCAAATTTGTCAAGTAAATATGACTGGCTTATTCTTCTTTGACGTGCTTAATAAAATAAGATTTAATTGTGTTTTCTGACTTACTTCACTGATATTTTAGAACCAAAGCATAATATCAAGAAGGCGCAATGATTGAATCGAGCCAGTACCTGATATCAAAATTCATTAATAACAAATTTCTCATATATAGTATTTTTTAAAAAAGCTCACTTTGTAGGCTTTTATAGAGAAACATTGTGTAAATAAGAATATTGAGAAAATTATGCAAAATAAAATTAGCTATCTTTGATTTATTAAGAAATTATTCCATGAACATGAGTAAAACTGTTCTTTATTTAATTAGATTATTAAGAAATATTTTTTTTAAATATGCAGTATTAAAAATTATCAAAGACCATGGAAGTTTTACAAAAACCTTTTAATGGAAGGTTTCATTTATTTAAAATTTTATCAATACCAGATTTGCTATCTTAGATAATGTTATAAAAATATTCATGAAAAATTTCATTGTTACAATATTTTTATTTGTAAACAGCTGTTCGACTATATTAATAACTAAAACCAACCTTTTACTGATAAGCTTATGAATATTATAAAATAAATTCCTAAAATGCACAAGAAGAACTTAAAAAGAGTTAAATTATCATTTACGTCTCTTGACATACTACGATATATGCAAAGTCAATTTCACTCCAGAATCCCCATGTGTATTGTATCTGAGTGTGAAAATATTGACCATCGATGGTAAATTAGTTGGTTCTTTCTGTACTTACTATAAGTTAAATGTGTTGAAACTAGCACATAAGCCAAAGCACATTGTACAAACTCTTATCTATAAATTATGATCCACAAGATAACGTTTAGTATTAAATCATCGCTGTTCAATAACATTGTTTTTGTTCCTTTTCGAGACAAGACCATTACTTCCGAATTTTACAATTAGAAGCGAAACAAGCTTTCGCTTGTTAGCCCATAGCCACATTCCTGTAACTCATCACCTTTTATATCACAATAACTGTCGACATTACAAAATTTAAACGGTCTAATTGGAAAAGGTGCTTTACTTGTTTCTGGAAAGTAGTGGGTTCTATATTCGACACAGTCGAATCCATCACATTCACTAACGGTGTCTGGAGTACATGGTTGGTTGATTTTAATGGCGCAAGGTCCAAATATGTACAAGCTGCGTCAGACGTCAGTTTGAAATTAATCTCTTTTTTTTAGTCCATTAAAAACTTAAAAATACAAACTTTTAAAATAAAAATATGCATATTTATAGTAATTAAAATACTTGTGATGAAATTATTTTAAAAGTTAATAAAATGAATAAAATTAAAACTTATGATTAAAATATTTATAAATTTAGATAAAATGAATAAAATTAATAGCTTTTAAAAACGCAAACAGATTGCGATGGGGTGGTTCCCCTAGCAAGTCTTGTAATGTTAAAATATCACTGTTAAAAAATATGATGCGAAAACGGTTAAAATCTGGACAAACAATTAAAATATGATGTACTGTGTATGGTTCATCACACGTTTCACACCAAGGATTTAAATCACTCAAGAAGAGATGTTTGTGGGTGAAACGCGTGTGACCAATACGAAGGCGAGTCAGTCTGACATCTGCGCTTCGTACAGGTAAAACATGTAATGGGATAATAAATGAGAATATGGAATGGAGTTTGTTGCTGACTTGCATGTTCCAAGATTCCTGCCAAAGAGAATTTATAAAATGTTTTATTCCTTTTCTCACATCTATTGATGGAACTGAAGGCAGAATAGAAGTGGACGCAGATTTTGCAGCCGCATCAGCCTTCTCATTACCATCTATTCCTATGTGGCTTGGTATCCAGCAAAACAGTATCTCGAATCCAGTTCGAGAGATGGAATCAAGCAATTTGAAAATTTTCGACACAACTGGGTGGCAATTATAATTACAATTTTTCAAAGCTTCTAAAACACTCTTACTGTCAGTATATATGCAGTATTTGTGTACATTTGTAGTACTCACATACTGAAGTGCACGGTATATAGCCATGGCTTCAGCAGTGAAAATGGAGCAGGATTTGTGAAGGCTGAAACTGAAGGAGGTATTGTTAACATAAACTCCACAGCCAACGTGCCCCGCAGTTTTGGATCCATTAGTGTAGATTGGAGTGTACATAGCATACTGACAGCGACGATATGCATAAAGCTGTTGAAAAATTGCAGGAGTTGTGTCCGACTTTTTATAGTTTTCAAAGGCATTGAGTACTGTAATGCGTGGATCATACCAAGGAGGGTGTACGAAAAAGTCTATAGACTCAATCCGGACATCACATAGGTCAGATAGCAAAAGGTAGGATTTAACACGCGCGAGAAAAGGTTGAATGCTTGATGGTCTAGCATTATATAATCTCTTAAGAGTGGCATTTGGAATCGTAGAATGTAAGGGATGATGAGGTGAGGACATAATGATTGAATAATAACTAAAAGACAGCTGCATCCGCCGCAGGTCTAATGGTAATTGTTGGCAGATTACATACAGACTCTGGACGGGTGAAGTGCGAAATGCACCTGAGCATATTCTTAAAGCAGAGTGATGAATTGTGTCCAATCTGCGTAAAACGGAAGATCTAGCTGATCCGTAAGCAACACAACCGTAGTCAATGCGAGATAAAATTACAGAGTTGTAAATACGAAGGAGTGATGTGCGATCTGCACCCCAAGATGTATTTGAAAGCACCTTGAGCATATTGAGCAGTCGCTGACATTTCTTCCGCAGATGTAACACATGCGGAAGGAAAGTTAATTTTTTGTCGAAAATCACCCCAAGAAATTTTATCTCATTGACCACAGGGATAGGTCTACCGCTTATGTGCAGTACAGGATCATGGTGAAAACTAGTTTTCCGGCAGAAATGGACACAGCAACTCTTACTCGGAGATATTCCAAGGCCATTTTGTTCACACCAAGCAGTGAGATTGTGTACAGCTGTTTGCAATTGTCTTTCAATTATATTCATGTTTGATCCTTGATATGAAATTTGCAAGTCGTCAACATATAAATTACTATGAACAAAAGGTGGTAATTGATGAAGTATGTTGCTGATGAAAAGGTTAAAAATGGTCACGCTTAAAACGCTGCCTTGAGGAGCACCCTCAGCTTGGATAAAAGTATTGGAAAATGTATTTCCAATGCGCACTCTAAAAAGCCGGAGGGCTAGAAAGTTCTTTATGAACATGGGAAGATTACCCTTAAAGCCAAGATGGTACATAGTACGGAGAATGCCATAGCGCCACGTACGATCATATGCTTTCTCTATATCAAAGAAGATTGCAACAAGATGGTTTCTCCTTACAAAAGCATTTCGAATGTGGGATTCCACATCTATTATATTATCAATAGCGGATCGACCTTTTCGAAAGCCACTTTGATGAGGAGGGATGCAATTATTCTTCTCTAAGATGTAAGTGAGTCTAGCATTGACCATACGCTCAAAAGTTTTGCATAGGCAACTCGTAAGAGCTATTGGACGATAACTCATAGGGTCAGAGGAATCTTTGCCCGGTTTCAAAATGGGAATCACTATCGCTTCTCTCCATGCTGTGGGATAAGTGTGTTCCGTCCAGATTCTATTAAACAATTCTAGAATGTTCAATAATGAATCCGGATGTAGATGACGGAGCATTTGATAAGAGATTCCATCTGGTCCGGAACTGGTGTCGTTTGCCTGCTGTAGGGCAGTCTTCAATTCTGACAATCCAAACACATAATTGTACGGTAGATTGCATCGATCAGTGAAACGTAGAGGAGTCCGCTCAGCTATTCTTTTAGACCTTTAAAAAGCGGGACTATAGGAATCAGAGCTGGACACACTAGCAAAGGTTTCTCCGATGACATTGGCAATGTCTACCGTTGAGGAATGCACAGCAGCTCCAGTTTTTAAAACAGGAATGGAACAATCCTGATAAATACCATTGGCTGCTTTTACTTTCCTCCACAATTGTTTGCTGGATGTCGATGAGGTAATTGAAGACACATAACGGATCCAAGATTCTCTTTGACTTTGGCGTCTTACTCTACGAGCTTGAGCTTTAGCCTTTTTAAAAGCAATAAGGTTCTCCGTAGAAGGGTATCTTCGGAAAATATTCCATTGCTTCCTTTGTTTCTTGTAATATATTCGGCACTCTTCATTCCACCAGGGTTTTAGATGTTTGTGTGGAGTAGAAGAACTTTTTGGGATAGCTATATCCGCAGCTTTGGTTATTGTGTCAGCGACATATTTAACGGCATCATCAATCACATCTCTCGTAACTCTTGTTTCCATAATCGTAGCCAATTGCGTGAAGAGTTCCCAATCGGCTCGACTGTACGCATAATTAGGTGGCCTATAGGACACATTATTACTTCCAGTCTGAGTCACGATAAGAGGGAAATGATCGCTGTTGAAAAGGTCATTTCCAACAGTGAAATTCAGCAACGGCAGAAGTGACGGAGAACAAATAGCTAAGTCAAGAGAGTGAAATGTCCGTGTAGGTTCGTGGAAATAAGTCTTCT
This sequence comes from Latrodectus geometricus, assembly GCA_026290005.1. NCBI lineage: Eukaryota > Metazoa > Arthropoda > Arachnida > Araneae > Theridiidae > Latrodectus > Latrodectus geometricus. The sequence goes on from JAPDSC010113596.1 coordinate 18,861, forward strand.
CGTCGGTATTTAGCAGACAGAGAGAGTTATCAGATATGAACTGCTCAATCTGACGACCGCGAGAATTCGTATCATCACTACCCCACAAAGGACTATGGCCGTTAAAATCGCCCAACAATAAAAATGGAGCTGGGAGTTGATCAGCTGAGTCATTTAGTTCCTCTGCTTGAATGATGTCATTGGGTGGTAAATAAAGGCTACAGATTGTGATTAGACAAGTGGTATGAATTTGGATAGCAACAGCGTGCAGGGCAGTGCGTAGCTGGTGTGCTGTACTAGGGCATTTGTTTGATGTGAATATACAAACTCCACCACTAGCAGCGGCATTACCATCATAATCTTTTCTGTAGCATTTAAATCCTCGTATTTTAGAAGCAATAGTGGGCTTCAGGAATGTTTCCTGGAGAGCCACACATACGGGATTGTAGTAGGAGATGATGGATTTGACATCATCAATTCGAGGCCGGAAACTACGACAATTCCATGAAACAAAGGAAGTCATTAATGGAATATAATCTAACCATTATCACTGTTACTTATTGTCATCTCAGATGAATCGTCTAAGCTAAACTCATCATCTGAGGGATGCAGTTTAACAGTATCTGCATCCAAAGCATGAAGAGCTTTTTTTGTAGTTAGGGAAGGCATGCGATGGCCTTCCTTGGAAAGTTTTAATTTTCGAGCTTTTAGAGCTTTTGATTTCGCGGACATTTTGGTAAATGTAGGTATAGGCTTGTTAACTTTTGTAACCTGTGAGGGTAAACAAGCTGGAGGACATGGACCTGTTTCTGTTTGGGTACTACAAGACCTAGTGACCTTTTTGCTTGCAGCTGCATAGCTAACACCAGCTACTGGAGTCCGTGAAGTTACTAATCGTCGAGCCTCTGGATATGATACATTGTTTTTAATTTTCAGGGTGGTAATTTCTTTTTCCACCTGCCAAACTGGACAAGTTCGTGAATAAGAGGTGTGATGACCTTGGCAATTGACGCAAACTTCTTTAGCATTGCAGGTTAGACTGTCATGGCCAACGACAGAACAACGGGCGCAAGTTAGTTTACCCCTGCAAGCTATTTTAGAATGCCTAAAACGTTGGCATTGGAAACATCTGAGAGGACTTGGAATATACGGCCGAACTGAACACCTCCTATAAGCTACTTTAATATACTCAGGTAAGTCTGGTGTCACGAATGTCAAAATAAGATGTTTTGTATTTAAGACAATACCATCTCTCTTGATCGTAATTCGTTTGACAGCACAGACTTTCTGGTTTTGTAGATTTTCAAGTATTTCGTCAGTCGGCGTGTGGAACAAGTCCTCCGCAGAAATAACACCTCGAGAGAAATTTAAATTTCCGTGAGGCTCGACGGTAACAGCTATGTCACCTATTGTCTTCAAACTTTGCATCAGGATGGACTGCTTTTCGGATGCAGTTTCGATCAATAGGACATCAGATCTTAGTTTTTTTATAGATTTTACTTCCCCAAGGTTCGAAGTAATAGCCTTTTCAATAAGAAAAGGGGAAACAGATTCAAAAGAATCTCCAATTCTTTTTACAATAAAATATTTTTCTCTGCATAGAATCATTTGTTGCTCCCGCGGGAGTGAGGAGAAAGTTTTTTTTTCCATATAGGATTATATAAAATTCGGGGACTGACGGCACCACCCACCACGGAGTCCTACAAGGGGATGCAAATCAACTGCACCAGTGCTAGCCAGTCCCTATACGCTCTCAATACATCTCTGAAGTGGTCTCCACCCTTAACGAGTCACCCAGTAGATGTACCGATCGCTTGATCCATAAAGCCGATTGATGTGCTGAGGACCGCAATACACCTCCCGTTTACCTGAAGCAGAGGCCAAAGTAATGTGTTGGTCTCTGGGGGCCTCAATTACCAGGACCCTCCTTTCCAGGGACACGGGTCTCCACGCACGGCAAACACGTGGGTGATTCAGTCCCCAAGAGTAGCTATTAGCAACAGAGCGGCGACAGCTACTCAAGGGGAGCCCTCAACCTCATGAGAGGCAACCACTTTGAGGGAGAAAAGGAAGAAAAAGCAGAAGAGTAGAGGGGAGGGGAAAATAAAGGGAAGAGGACAGATCACTGGGGTACCTCGGGATTGTGACACCCGTGTTTACTTAAAGAAAGTAAACCCCCTGAGGGGCTGGAGTACATGAAATATATCATGGTCACAAAGGTCTTACGAATAAAATAATACCTCTTGGGGTGACAGGCTATATATGAAAGCCTAGTTGCACAAACATAAATACAATGTACTTTATGAAATTAAGCTAAAAAAGGCTTTATTGAACCTTGGCTGAAATGAGAGTATCGTTACACTTAATTATGCATCCCAGAGGAAGAACAACAAGTATATGCTCCTTAGTAGGGGATATGGCCTCCCTTTACTGAAATAATTTCTTCTAATCGTTTCCTTACACTCAACACCAAATTGTCTAACCATTCTTGAGATAAGAGTACCGATTCTGTAATCAGAATCTGTTTCAGTAGTTGGATGTTCCCTGGAGGATGTAATCATGCCACAAGTGGTCTTTCCTAAGTATCCCACATTCGTTCTATGGCATTTAAATGAGGAAGGTACGCTGACAGATCCATTCCAACGATATCTTCTCTTTACAGTGGATGCTGAACAGCAGAAATTCTACTTAACCAGTATTGTCATCCGTGAAAACAAAGGCTGATCCAATGGTTCTTCAGAATAGACACACATGGGGATGCATAGCCTCATTACAATAGTAATCCACGGTTATAAAATCTCTGACGAAAGTATGTTGTGCAATCCACACGTTCAACATAATGACTCCTCAGATGACAACTTCAGGAACACCATGACAGTTTATTTTCATAATATTACTAAAATGAAACTGATCCCGATTTCTCTCCAAATAAACTGGCAACTTATTTAACTGATATGACTCTCATCCGTAAAAAAGATGCGACTCCATTGATGAAATGATCAGTTTTTGCGCTCCTCGTACCATTCTAAGCAATTGGCGCTGATGTCTAAATTTCAAAGGAATTCAGCTTTCAAGACGTTTGACAAATAGAGCACCTTTGTGAAAAAGTCTAGATAGCAGTAAACCACGATACTTGTCACACCAATGCTGTACACAACTGCTGATCAGTACTCTTGCTCACTGTATCGTTCTCTTTTGGCCTGCAGGAAGATATATTGGTCATCCATTGCATTCTTTTGACTGGGTAACCATCATAAACCTTTCAAACATATGTATCTATTGTTTGGAAGGCTTTCCAAGCGCATTAAACGACACTTTTATTGATTCCGAACACTTTAGCGACACCGGTACTCTGCGTTCTTCATCCAACTTGAAATGATTTTTCCATGTAAAAAGTCGCAGATGATTTCTTTTAGTCATATTTCATGAAAGAACTCACTTCTACTTACAGTAAATGTTTAGTTACATAGTGGATGTTTGCTCTAACCACCTTTTCTACTTCTTTTCATTGTAATCTTGAGCTGCATGCGCTAACCATGCGTGATTTGTGTCTCGCATAACCTATGACATTTTGTTCCTCGTATTTGCATACGCATGACCTATCCACTGAATTGTGTGTTCATTGAGCTAATCACAAGAACTGTTTTTCTGCGTTTTCATGGCTTTTTTACATAAAACTTACAGTAATACTTAAGTTTTATACACCTGTGTATATCTTTCATGTACATCTCCTTCAAATAAGCTTTTTGTTTCCTAATAGTGGTAAAATTTGATTCTAAAGAATTTCCTTTTTGCTCAGAAAAAGTTACCCAGTTTTTCAATAGCTAAGGAAAACAGAAATTAAAATAGTGGTATCGCCACATGAGCAGAAAAAATAAGTGAAAAGAACATTTCAAGTCAAGCGTAAGAGAAATAAATAAAAAGATTGCTAAGCAAGATCTCTAATCTCTTTAAAAAAAAAGCAATGCATAAGAGTTAATTAATCATTTCATATTATCATCAGTCAGAGCATCGAAAAAAATCTTCTGTCTTTTCTGGGTACAGAATATTGTTCAACGCCATTTGAGTAAAGGTGATCTTAGTGGAGCATATGGATGTTTTGAAGTAGAGAACAAAATCATTCAAGTTGCAAAATTAATTCCCATACCAAAAAATAATAGTATTCAGATTATCAGATGTTTAAATCTTATTCACCTATTATTTTTTGCATAATTTTCATTACATAAAGTCATCATTGTGGAAGATTAATTAGAGGATGTAAGCCGTATTCTTGTGGTTATCATACCAACGTCTCGAAGATGTTGTCAAAAGATTCCGTTTCCTCACTACCAGAGAATTTCGACACCAGCTCGCGTGAAGTGACAAAAAAAACTCGTTATTGCCACCAAAATATCCAGGAAAGGGATCATTGTGGTCGAAAATTGTGAAAACAAACATAATGTATCAAAGGCAAGATAAACCTCATATCTTTGACTAAAAGATTCGGTGCCATTTACTTAGTATTTCACTTAGTTTCATCAGGTTCATATCTGTCTTGTTCCATGGTGGTGTCAATACCAACTTTCAACTCATAAATGATGCTACTTGTTCATATATGAGAATAATAGTTTCTGAAACACAAGAAGTAAATACACTACTGGCCATTAAAATTGCTACACCAATAAGTCGACATGCTACAGACGCAAAATTTATACGAAAGCAAGAAGGTGCTGTGATATGCAAATGATTAGCTTTACAGCGCATTCAGACAAAGTAGGCGCCAGTAGCGACACCTACATTGTGTTTAAATGAGGAAATTGTTCAGCCGGTTCTTCATACACAAATTGCATTTGAATGTTGTTGCCTGTTGAAAAGTTGTTGTGATGCCTCGTGTAAGAAGGAGAAATGCGTACCAGCATGTTTCTGACTTTGATAAAGGTCGAGTTGTAGTGTACCGGGATTGCGGTTTATCTTATCGCAGTATTGCTGCTCGCGTCGGTCGAGACCCAATGACTGTTAGCAGAATATGGAATCGATGGGTTCTGGACGGTAATACGGAATGCCATGCGGGATCTCAACGGCCACCTATCACTAGCAGCCGAGAAGACAGGCATATTATCCGCATGGCCGTAATGGATCGTGCAACGTCACGAGCCGTGAGTCAAGAATGGGGTCGTTTGTTGGACAACAAGTGTCTGCATGAACAGTTGGACGGCGTTTGCAGCAGCATGGACTCTCAGCTCGGAGACCATGGCTGCGGCTTCCCTTGATGTTGCGTCATAGACAAGAGCGCCTTCAATGGTGTGTTCAACGACGAACCTGGGCGCAGGAATGGCGAGACGTCATCTTTTCAGATGAATCCAGGTTCTGTGTACAGCATCAAGATGGTCGCATCTGCATCGTGGTGAACGCACATTGGCAGCGTGCATTCGTCACCGTCATACTGGCCCATCATTTGGCGTGATGGTATGGGGTTCCATTGAATACACGTCTCGGTCACCTCTTATTCGCATTGACGGTGCTTTAAAACAGACCACGTTACATTTCTGGTGTGTTACGACCCGTGGCTCTAACACTTTTTTCGAGCCCTGAGAAACTCTTCGTTTCAGCAGGATAATGCCTGACCGCATGTTGCTGGTATTGTACGGACCTTCCTTGATACGGAACATGTACGGCTGTTGCCCTAGCCAGCACGTTCTTCAGATCTTTCACCAATAGAAAACGTTTGATCATTGGTTGCCGAGCGACTGGCTCATTACCAAACGCCAGTCACTATGGTTGATGAACTGTGGTATCGTGTTGAAGCTTCATGGGCATCTGTACCTGTACATGCAATCCAATCTCTGTTTGACTCAATGCCCAGGCGTATAACTGCTGTTATTACTGCAAGAAGTGGTTGTTCTGGGTACTGATTTCTCAGGATTCATCCAGCCAAAATTTTTCAAAATTTAATCACTTGTTATTTCTAGTATAATATATTTGTCCAATAAATATCATTTTGTTATCTGCATTTCTTCCTGGTGTAGCAATTTTCATGGCCAGTAGTGTATATTTAAAACATGATATTCCTCTTACATTACTTGAAATTACTTCATATAAAATTCTCGTTGAGGTACATTCCTTAGAAACATGGTAAAGGAAATCGTAATCGAACTCTACGTTCAATGGGACAAAATTACTTTTGCTCTCAAAAGCATTTTAGTGAAGATCTTGCTCTACAGTTGTCGTGGAGATCATTTTCTACATTGATACACTCAAATGGTACTGTGGTGAATCCTAAAGTTTTGCGCCATCGCACCAACAAAAATTCTGGTAACCTTTTATTAGAAGGATCAGAAGGAGAGAGTTAGATATAGCCTCGGATATTCGAGTGGAAATGTAAAATGTCTGTGTACCAGTAAACTAAAAAGTAATTAATAAAATTGTTTGATGGAGACGAATATTGTGTTAGTGAAGTTTTTTTTTATATAACATAATAATTTCCTCAATGGTGATCCGGATGTGATCAATGGTGACTTTAATATACGGATTTAAACATGCAATCTACTGTAAAATTATCTGAAAGTTTTCGCCAACTGAGAAAGACGAACCGAAACTACTGATGTTCCTTTTCTTCGGGCAGCAGCTTTCTCAAGTGGTTGTGATTTATTGCCTGGGTGCGCCTTCTTTTAGCGCGTTCTGAAATGTTCCAGAGGGAGATCGCAGATAAGTGTTTTTTATTTCTGTTTCTTTATTCTGTGCTTTTGTTTTGAATCTAAAATGCGTAATTCTTCTGATTCTACTTTTGATTTCATTATTGTTTTCGATTTTGGTATTCACTTTATATAGCTATTGACAATAATTTTTATGTGAATACAAATTCTTAAAATATGAATAATTGTTGTAATGTAATTAAAAAAAATCGTTATTATTAACAGTTAAATATTAAGCAATTTTGTTCTTAAACCTTGCATCATGGCTGAAGTTAATGCTGTTCAAATTCCTGTCTATAACAGATCTGATCCAGCTTTATAGTTTGTTATGTGTGAAAGTACGTTTGCTCTTGCCACACCAAAACCTCTTACTGAATCAATAACTAAATATAATTATATTGTATCCCATCTTCCGCCCGAAACTGCATCCTTAATTCGTGATGTATTAATGAAACCGGATGCATCTGACCCATACAAGCAGATTAAACAAGAATTAATAAACCGCTCGGGAGAATCATCACAACTAGAAATTCGTAAACTTTTATTAGGCGAAGAATTAGGGTCGCGCAAACCATCAGAACTCTTACGAAACATGAAGCGTCGCGCCGAATCACATAATGTTCCCGATAAACTAATGTTGGAATTGTTTTTACAGCGATTGCCATCCAATGTTCAAACTATTTTAGCTGTAGTTTCCGATCTAACTGTAGAGAAAGCTGCTGAAATTTCGGATCGCATCATCGATGTTACTCCATCTCCTGTTGAAACATTTTCAATTTCTAAAATAGACGAAACTTTTGAAACAAAAATATTTCGTGAAATTGACAAATTAAATAAACGAATTGATCAACTTTCTTTTTCTCGTAGTCGCTCGCCCTATCGTCGTAACCAACACAGTCGCGAACGAAGTAATTCCCGTAAACGAGATTTTTCAATTTGCTGGTATCACAAGCGTTTCGGAAAAAAATGTAGGGTTGATAAATGCGTTAAACCTTGCGCATGGCAGGAAAACGAATGCAGCAAAGAATAGAGGCGACATATTCTTTGCCTCGAGAATCACGTCGCCTGTTCATTCGCGACCGGACATCAAATATTTCATTTCTGGTCGATACTGGCTCTGACGTGTCCTTAATTCCTGCTAACAATTATCAAAAGCGAAATTCTCCACAACAAACGCTTTTAGCCGCGAATTCTTCCACAATCAATGTCTATGGACAAAAGACACTCTCTTTAAATTTTAATTTGAGAAGAAACTTTACTTGGACATTTCTAATAGCCAATGTTAGCACACCCATTTTAGGAGCAGATTTTCTCCATTATTTTGAATTGGTTCCAGATCTCAGGTACAAATGTCTTAGAGATACAAAAACAAAATTACAATCCATTGGTCATTTAAAATACACCAATCTTCATTCAGCTCAAGTTTCTATTCTTAAAGATACTCCTTATCATAAGCTTTTGAAAGAATTTCCTTGTATTACTAAATTACCTAATCCAAATCAACCAGTCAAACATAATACCTTACACTACATAGTTACAAAAGGTCCTCCTATAGTTGCAAAACCTCGAAGACTTGCTCCTGATCATCTTAGAATTGCAAAAACTGAATTTCAAAATATGATGCAGTTAGGCCACATAAGACCTTCAAGAAGTAACTATGCTTCACCTCTGCACATGGTCCGTAAAAAAGGAACTTTAGATTGGAGACCAGTAGGTGACTACAGAGCTTTAAATGCTCAAACAATTAAAGACAAATACCCAATACCTTGTATAGCGGATTTTACTGCAGAATTGCATGGATCAAAAATATTTAGTCGCATAGACCTAATTAAAGCCTATCATCAAATTCCAATAAACCCTGACGATATACATAAAACCGCGATATGCACCCCATTTGGTTTATTCGAAAGTACAAGGATGCAATTTGGCCTTTGCAACGCATCTGCAACTTTTCAACGCTTTATAGATGAGGTTACACGCGATTTAACAGGTGTTTATGCTTTTGTCGATGATATATTAATTGTGTCTAAAAATCCCCAAGAGCATTATGAACATTTAAAAGCTTTATTTTCAAAATTAGCAGAATATGGTTTATGTATTAACGCTTCTAAATGTACTTTTGGTGTTTCATCAATACATTTTCTAGGTTTTAATCTTTCCGGAGAAGGAATTCAACCTTTACCTGATAAAGTTAAATGCATATTAGACTTATTAGACTAAACCAGAAACTTTAACTCAGTTACGAAGATTTTTAGGAATGTTTAACTTTTATAGGTGCTTTATTCCTAAAGCCGCACATATACTTGCGCCAATTGTTCAATTCTTAGAAGGAGACAGAAATAAAAAGAAATTTCATTCTAATACTCGTAAATTTTACAATAAACTTGCATGGAATGAATATGCAGAACAAGCCTTTATAGCCGTGAAAAATGCAATTGCCGAAGCTACTCTTTTAAGACACCCTATTCCAGGTGCTCAGTTGAACTTATCAGTCGATGCCTCGGATTTTGCAGTAGGATGCACTATAAGTCAGTTATCGGAGGGAACATGGGAACCAATAGCATTCTTCTCAATGAAGCTTAATAAAAGTCAACAAAAATGGTCTACTTATGATAGAGAACTATTTGCCGTTTATTCTGCAATAAAAAAATTCAAACACTTGTTAGAAGGCCGAAATTTCATAATATACACAGACCAAGAACCGTTGACTCACGCTTTTAAACAAAACCCTAATAAATGTTCTCCACGGCAGTTACGCCATTTAGACTTAATTTCTCAATATTCAACTGACATCAGGCATGAGCAGGGTTGTAAGAACGTGGTTGCTGATACACTAAGTAGAATTGAAATTGATTCTATAACAAAATCACTAAATTTAAATTTTGAAGAATTTGCAAAAGCACAGAAAACGGATTCAGAGATCCAAAGTTTTCTGCAATCTGATACCACCTCACTTAAACTGGAACTAAAACCTTGCCATTTTTCTTATTGCGAATTTATGTGTGACACTTCAACTGGAACGCCACGTCCTTTTGTCCCACTTTCTTTTCGTAGATTGATTTTCGACCATTTGCACAACCTTTCTCATCCTGGAATAGCAGCAACAACAAAACTAATTTGTTCTAGATATGTTTGGCCTAATATGAAATGACAAATAAAATCATGGGTTCAATGTTGTGAACCATGCCAACGATCGAAGGTGCAGAGACATACCAAAACGCCTATAGGTATTTTCTCTCTTCCAGATGCTCGTTTCACACATATGCCCCACTACCACCCTCTGATGGTTACAATTATCTTTTGACAATAATTAACCGTTTTACCAGATGGCCAGAAGCTACACCCATTTCGGATATTCTTGCGAAGACTATTTGCCGTGAAATATTCAAAAATTGGATTTCACGTTTTGGATGCCGATCTGTAATTACCTCTGATCAAGGACCTCAACTGCGTTCAGCTATGTATGCTGAATTTACTCGCATGTTAGGTTCAGAGAGGATCAAAACAACTCCCTACCATCCGATTTCAAACGGAATTGTAGAAAGATTTCATCACCATCTAAAATCAGCAATTAAAGCTCATGAAAATGCTAACTGGACAGAGATAATCCCTGTCATTCTTTTGGGCATCCGAACAGCAGTTAAACAAGACTTGCAAATTTCTTGTGCAGAACTTGTTTATGGCACTACCTTGCGTCTTCCTAGTGACATGGTGGACATGACAGTTATTCCATCCTGTGACAGTGATTTTATCACTAATCTTCGAAACGTGATGCAGCAACTGAATCCTGTCGCAACATCTGCTCACTGCAAAGATCGATTTTACGTACATCCATCGCTGAAGTCATGCACGCATGTTTTCTAGAGAATTGATCGTGTACGTCCTCCATTGTGCCAACCTTATACTGGTCCTCACGAAGTCTTACAAA
>JAPDSC010113602.1:0-25811 GCA_026290005.1 Latrodectus geometricus
TAATAGAAATATATTCCATTTAAATAAGGTTTAAAATTGATGATAATTTAAAAAGCAATATATAAATTTACAGCTACATTAAGAAAATTTTTATTTAAGTATTAAATTTTTATAACACTATTTGCTTAAATGATGTATTTAATAATGGATATTTTTAGAGATTTTTAATTTGTTACGATGGTTTCTTTCCACTAATTTATTGTTAATTTAAATAAACATATTGTTAATTTAATAAACACAAAATCATAATATTCAAAAAATTCAGATGAAAAAAATGGAAAGTATAAAATTATTATTAACAGAAAGTTTCAGTTTCTTAATGTAGTAATGAGTAAAAATAAAGATTTTCTTTATTTTTCCTCATTACTATTCAATAAATAAATATATACGTTAGGCAGAATTTCATCAATTTTTCATGCATTTATTAATTTTATTGAATAAACCTTGACTATTACATACATATCATGTCGTCTTTTTCTGGTGTTTTAGTTCATCCAAAAAACATGATATTTTTACTTAAGTAGCAAGTATATCTTTACTCATAATTTTATTCCTTATATTTCAATGGTGATTTAAATGACTGCTTAGCCAAAATTTAAATTTCCACCATCAAATTTTTGTCCTTAAGAAATCAGCATTCAAAAAAAGTTGACCATGAAAACATAGCAAAAGTAAATTAACTCTAAAATTGACATTAATTTTGTCTATCTGATATTAAATTAAAAGAAAAAATCCTGATCTACGTTTGATTGAATAAAAAAAGTCTTTAAATTTTGAAATCATATATAGATGGTTCTATTATTTAAGAGTTTTAAGCTATAAACTAAATCATCTATGAAACTCTTCTATAAGGATTATGCTATAGTTTTCAGCTACTTAAATAATCAGTTATCACTTTAACCAATAAAAATTAATGCATAAAATAATAATAACCAAAAATTGAGGTACACACACTCAAAGTAAACAATTTAAAATTCCTTTAATACTTAGAGCTATAAATAATGAAAAGTAAAAATAGCAAAACTTTTTGTACTTTTTAAGAATCTAAAGCTGGTTCTATTTATTATAGAAATTTTTTCATGAACAGTTCTCAAATACTTAAGAAAACACTTATTTTTTTGTTCAAATCTGTATGATAATTAGCATCTGTGATTTGATTACAAAACAAAAAACTTTTACATTAACAATTTCCTTTTACTTATCTGTATTTAAAGATTTATATTATTTCTGAATTAGTCACTAAGTTTTTGTAGCAGAAATATAGAACATATTTAAAAATTTATCTTTTCTTCTGTAATTAAAATCCATGAAATCATAATCAAATCAATGTTTATAAAATACATACTTTCTTCATTTATAAATCATCATTCTATCTAAAATATTAACTATACCAATATTTTGGATTTTCCATTGTTATCAGCATATAAATTTAATTTTCAAATGAAATGTCCAAATTAATTCTATAAATATACTTTAATAAAGACTCAATATAAAAAAATAGTTTAATTTCCATTTAAAATATATGTATAAGCCAATATTTTTACAAAAATGAAACTTTCAGGAATTGAAATGGCACAGAAGCAAATAGTTTATATTACTCAACTGTTCTTAACACTAGCACATTTTTTAAAAAATGTATTTATTTTAAATAATCTATGTTTAATCTTTATGAATCTAAATCCATTGCGGAATACTATTCATATATTAATATTATAAATCAAATTAATTAAAACTGGATAGAAAAAATTGATTTTAAAATCACAGATACTAGTACAATTTAGGTCAAAATTGTGATTAATTTTGTTGTAAGAATTATGTTAGGCAATATAAATTCCATTATTTTCTTTCTTAAAGCTTTTTATGCAGGATATATTTAACGATCACTGATCAATCATGTTTATTAAACAAAAGAGGAAATATATATTTTCAGACTAACTTGAAAATACCATGAATTTTTTACTAAGAGTAGATTTTACAACAAGGTTGTAAGGCTTTAATGTTCAATGAAAAACTATGTGGGCAAACCCTGATAGATAGCAACTATGTATCTTGTTTCTTGGCCAAATCTGTTTACATCTTGTCACATAGTCTGGATTACATATAATAGAGAAAATAATAATAATAATAATAAAAACAGTATTTTGTATTGTTTATTCAGATTAACTCAAAATTTTTATTTTATCCTTAGATATATTACATTATGTCATATAGTCTGAATTATAAATATAATGGAGATAATACAAACCAGTGTTTTCTTTTATTTGTTCTAATTTAGTAAAAAATTTCAAAAATAAAATTGAAAAATAACAAAACCGATAAAAAAATTTATAACAAAAGATTAATATCAAAAGAAAAAATTAAATATTCACTAACAGGAGTCAACCCGAAATTCCAAAATTTTCTAGGGCCCTGGAAAAAATTATTGATTTTCAGGAGTTACAAGTAGTTACATGAACCTTGTGTACAATATACAATTTAAATTAATTACAAGTGAATATACACAATTTCATTTCAATGCATTGCATTGAATATTTAAAAGGAGAAAATTTAAATAAATACATTGAAGATTAATGAAGGTAAAACATAATTTCTTTATTTATTTAAGCAAATCATATCATACAATTTAAAGAAATAATAAAAAATATATATTAAGTAAATGAAAGAATAAGAAAAAATTACAAAACAAAATATTTGATTTCTTTAATATTGATAAATTCTTTTTATATTTAAAGATGTATATTTATTTAAATTATTGCATTTTATAAGTAAATCATCAAATCATACAAAATACATAACTTTTAAGATATAGATTTATTGATTTAAAAAGTAAAATATGAGGGAAACATGCAAAAATGTTTTGACTGGCATGTATTTAATTCATGATAAAACTAATATATCTGTATGTTTTATGAAATAAGGTTAAAATTAGGAGGTGAATAATAATATAAAATCATTAGAATAGGGGGAAAATATTTATAGTTGTTCTTAAAAACATAATGTATGAAAATTTGCTAAGGGTATTTTCAATTAAAATTTTTATATTTATTTTAATTAAAGAATCAATTTAATGCACCAAAAAGTTAAAAATGCTGGATTTGAATTTTTTTTTTTTATTGAAGCTCTGATTACTCGGTTTTGTTGTATATTTTGAGTCCAGCAGAATGTACAATTATAGAAATTAAGCAAGTATTAAATTACAAAAATACACAAACATCTTTTTTCTTACATGCGAGAAATTCCCTAACAGTACATATTATTTTAATAAACAGCATAAGACTAAATTATAAAATAAGATGTAATCTTGTGTCATTCATTTGCAACACAAGTTCATTTATAATATTTCTCAGTAGAAATATCTTAAGATTACAGATTTTACATTAAATTACCTTCACTTTTTTCTGTAATTCATCTTCTACTTCTTTCATCATTGTTGTAGCTTTTCCAATAGGAATTTCATTAGCTAATTTATATCCATACATAACAGGTTGAAAATCTTCCTGCATATTAATACCATAATTGATTACTAATATAATTTTAAGTTATCATATACTTATAACATGCTACACAAAAACAATTTGAGATTAAAATAAAAAAAATAATTATTGGAATATTAAAAATTACATTTTTAATACATGCAACACACTTCCCTGGATTTAATAGTCCTTAATTTATCTTTTGAATTATAAGAATATTATGTGTGAAAGTGATGTTGGAAATTGAAATGAAAGGAGATTTAATCAAATAACAAAAAATGAAAAGAAAGAAAAAACTCAAAAGTGATTATTTCATATTCAATTTAAATTTCAAAGCAACAAGAATAATGTATTCCTTTTTAATCATGAAATGAAGAAACAATCATTGAGTAATACACATAAATAAGTTTTTTAAAAATACAGAAAATGTAATCTTCAACTAAGTATAAATTCTTCACAATATTAATTAAAAATTTTGAAAAAAAAAAAAAAAATACATAAATGTATTTTGCAAAATTTATTTTATAAATAAATATTTGAAAAATTAATTCTGAAATGAAGTTAATTAACAACTAAAATTTTGATAACATCGCCAGTTATGTATCATTGAGTTAAAATGCCAAACAAATAAAAAATAAAAATTACATGCTGATTTCACATGTAAAATTCTTTTCTTGAATTATTTGCATATAAAAGAACAATGACCACATCAATATATAATACAAATACACTTAGTCTTGTTTTTTTTTCGTCTTCATTGAAATATCATGAGGTTCTGGAAAGTTTGGTCCATTTTTGGAATAAAACAAAAGAATAAATCTTTCATACTTTGAATAAACTTAACCCTTTAAGCGTGCTTGACGAACTCACCTCGTCATCGGAGTGTTTATTGGTCATTATTTTTTTTTGCACTACTTAATTTAACCCTTTAAGCGTCAACGCTACACGCTTAAAGGGTTAATTAAATAACATAATTGCCATCTCTATTTACAACTTCTTGCCAGCAGGACAGCAATTAGTACATCCCTTTTTTAAAACTTATGTCTTCTCTAGAGGTGAAAATCGAACCGGAACTTATCTGATATCTTCTTCATTCTTAAAGTTCTTGCCCTGCAAAAAATGTTAAGAACAGAAACAAGTGATAATTGCAAGGTACTTGGTCTGGAAGTATTAAGGATGTGACAGAATTTTCCCGCATAGTTCTCCGAATTTCTGACAAATCCCCAAAGCAACAGGTGTCCTGGCATTGCCATGAAGGAGTCATATTGAACACCGTTGGGCTCTTTTTTTGGAATGTTGTTTTTAGCTGACCATACCTCTCTGAATAAGTCTTTCATTTGGTTTCAACAGCTCAAAATGTATTAGTCTTTGAATATCCCACCACATACATGACGATCTTTTGTTCAGGCTCAACTTTAATTTAGAGGTAGAGCGAACAGGCTTTCTAGGTTCAGAATATGCTTTTTTCTTATAATATTTTCATAGGTTTCATATTTACTTTTTATCCTTAGTTATGATCCATTTCAAGAAAGGTTCAATTTTGTTGCATGCAAACAGAGATGTGCATATGATAATTCAATCATTCCAATTCTTCAACTATCTTGAATCACAAACTCTGCTCCGAAATAGTTTGTTGAGCTAAATACCTAAAAATCAATGTGCATACTTGTTGAAATTGATAATTTCCACAATGGACAGATTTTTTTGGAAGGCGTAATTAAAACTTTTTAGTAGACCTAAGTGAAAGAATTATCTAAAATTCATGAACATTGGATATTGTAAGAACACTATATCTTTTCAGGAGGATAATTAAAGTGTTCCCAGAATTAAAAGCTTCAATATAAGAAAATAATTATTGAAACATTTAGTTCAAATTGTTTCCTAGTATAAATACTAAATACTTGTATGATTAATTCAGTAGCTCTCAAGTGAATTTTACTATCAAGTCTGAATAATATTTTATTTAATACTGAATAAATAAAATTTTATATAATAATATTTTACTTAATACTTGAGTTAGCAAACAGTTATTACCTAAATCCTTACTTATTAATAAAGAAATGTAGCTCTGGAAGCTTAAAATAGATAAATGCTGGTTTAAATTAAATTATATTACTTAAAATCTAGCCTATTTTTAATAAAATAAGTTTGTCAATGCTGAAAAACTAATGATTTTGATATGTCTTTACAAACAACTATTTAAAGAAACTAAATTTTAAAAATTTTATCCTTATCAACATTTTTTTATTTAAGTAAATTAATGGAAAATCTTTTTCTCCTTTACCAAGTAAAATGTTTTCTAATAAATTAACTCATAAACAGCATAATGTGACAGATTATTTTTATTAGTTATCAAAATATGTTCCATTATTCAGCATTTATGTATAGAATTCATTATGACTGTAAAAACACAAACAGAACATGATTGGTATAAAATATTGCATTAGTTATAAAGAACAGAAAATTAAAAAAAAAACATGATTTAAGTATTTAAAATATCTGTATACATAAGTATATCCTTTTAGAAACATTGATTTAATAAGTAAAAAAAGTGCTAATTTATATGATAGATATTTTAGTTTTTATGATGCCTCTATGACAAAATATTTTGAGACTTTAGCAGTAAGACTTGAATATAATTCATAAACAAAACATTAAAAATAGAATCAAGAAATGTGATGAGAGGATATTTAAATATACTATCAGTTTATAAGATCTGATAAAAAAACTTAAAATTTTATAATTATGGCGAATTAAGTTATTAAACCATCTTAACAATCAGTTTATTTTATTTTAAAGTTATCTTTAATTATAAAATGTATATTGTAATGACCAGAAGAAATGGAACAATGCTTATGTTCAACAAAAAATATAAATATTCCATGTGATTAGCAAATTGAGTGGCAATGTGTAGAGATCAGTTGAATCATTGTCAATAAATATTAGATTCCACAGATGCTGAAGGTATAATCCCAAATAAAGGTTGTATAAAAAGAAAATGAATGACAACTTGGCTGATTTAGTTTATTAAAAATTTACGTCAGGATTTGCACTAAATCTTATTAATTTGGAGAATGAAAAGTTGATTTTGAAGCTTCCATATGATTAACAAATATGTAATTATCTTTCCATATGCAATTTTTCACCCAATTTAATATTTTAAATTGCAGTATTCTTTACAACCTTGTACGATTATTTTGTATACTGAGCTTTTCAACTGAATATAAGTACATTCAAAATCAAAAGTATATTTTCAATAATTTGGATTAATAATTAACATTGAGTTATATTTTCATACCATGATTTTTTTTAATTGTGATTCTGTAAGTCATAAGCTCAGCAAAAATGCCTATAATTTATAATAAAATGAGTTTAAGCTAATTCAAAATTTCCTTGCAATTAAAAATTTTTTAAACCACGTTTCTTAATTAAAAATTTTTTAAACCACATTTCTTAGTTAAAAATTTTTTAAACCACGTGTCTTAAATGTGGTGCTCTTGATAATTACTACATTTTCTTAACTCTTTCTTTGGAAATTATGATAATATTATTAACATGTTTTTTTATTTGTTTAACACAAATTATAATGCTTATCGAAATATTTTTATCTAAAAAAATTCTACATTTATTTCTTTAAAAAAGTACTAATTTACAATGCAAATTTATTGATTAAAGCTTGAGAATAATATTAGGAAAATAAGCGAACATATTTATACAACAGCATAATTAATGGAAAAAATGTTCAAATTCAAAGAAGATAAAATTTATATTTTGAGATGAAATATTTATTGTAATTAATATAATAAAACTTATTAGTTATTACAGCAGAAGAAAAATGAATGCCAGAACAATAATTTCTAAAATATTAATTGAAATAACATTCTCAGTTTAAAAGCAAAATGAACAACTTACTTCTTCAAACACACCAGCTTTATTTACAAAATCCCTAATAACTTCCAGTAACTTCAGTATATGTATGCTGAATGCTCTAATGATTTTATCTTCAACAAGATAAGGCTTTTGAAGATATAAATTTGTGAATACAGTCTGAGCCAATGAGTGACCTTCTAACCATGTGACCTGAAAATTAAAATACATTTTAAACAAATTTTCCTATCACCAATTTTTAAAATATGTAAATATTTTTGTAATAATTAGCTTCTAAACTGCAGCTAGATATGAAATAAAACATAAATTAATAAGGTCACTATGAATTTTTTTTGTACCAAATAATTTAAATGTATATTTATCTATAAGGTATTATTCGTAAAAACAGAAAGCAAAAAGGGATGGGAAAACAATGAAGAATATAATTTCTAAATTTAAGCATAATGGTATCAGAATAAATATAAATCTTTAGTTACATTTGGATAACTTTTTTTTATGTACATAAATTGAGTAGTTCACAGAAAACTACTAACATAACCAACCGAAAATAAGAAAATTTTGATGACCAAAATTTTTCATGCTCTTAAAAAATGAAAAATTTTGATCATACTTTATTCATACCAGGAAAATAAATAACTCGAAGTTTAGCTTCATAGGCATTTCAATTTGTTCATTGACATTATAAAAAAAGTCCCTTTGGACTTGAAATATTCCTCATAAAATATAAGGTTTAAATCTTCAAAGTTATTCATTGAATTTATGCTATAATCACATCTTATGGTTCATTGTTCTGATGTTTTAAAACTATAAATGTGATTGTAAAGATATTGAATTAGATTTAATAAACCATAAATAGAAGATTACTTATGTAGTATTCAAATAATTCTTATTGCAACTTTTGAGCTTTTACTTGAAATAGAAGCATTTTCCTTTTAAGCATATTGAAGTACAGGTTTTCATTTGCATAAGAGATTAAATGAAAGAATTATAAGGCATTTATGCTGTGACTGCCTTCACACTGATATTCAAAATATGTCTCCAATTGAAATGCCAAAATATGCTTTTTACAATTTTAAGAAAAAAGTCTTGTTTGGAAAGATTAGAATAAACTCGTTTGCAAGAAAAAGTATACTTAGTAATAAACAAATGCTCAAACATAAAAAACCAATACCTGATACTTCCTGATGGTACAAAATTATTTTGTTTGAGCAGTTTACATTACAGTGTTACAAATAAAAGTCTGCTCAAATAAATTGTAGAGTAATTTAAGTTAGAAGTTATACTTGTATAATAATTATTGCTTTAATAGCCGATCTATTATGTTTGATTGTATAAAAGTCTTCTTTAATTTTATTTCTCGTTTTAATGAGTTATATTGCAATTCGCAAACCAATTAACAAATTTTTCATCCTTGTATAAGTGCATATTAAGATGGCCCCATGATTTAGCTGATGAGCTGCCAGAGTGGTAAAAGTTAGCTCAAAACTCTTCTCATTGGACCCAGGTCAATTTTAGGCATTTCAAAGGAAATTATCATAAAAGGTATTTCTGATTTGTTTAAAAAACAACATTTGAACTCTAGTAACATCAGTGACCAAAAGTAAAAGAAAGTGCAGAAAATCAATATAAATTTTCAAGAAGAGCAAGATATTTTCTCATTCTTAAAATAAATTTTGGATACAAATGATCCAACATAAATAAAAGTATTCATTAGTGAGAATAGAAAAAATTTTTCTAATAATTTTTATGGATGGAAAATTACATGCATATGTTTGAGGAAAATACCAAATAATGCACAAATATAATATAAAAGAATGAGTGAATGATTTAGCAACTTTATAATTATCAACCCAGTGATTGTTCCACATTTTATTTCCGAATTAATACAGATAATTAAAATGTTTATTCAAAATAGAAAATAATGACTAAGAAAAATTCCTAATAATCAAAAAAATGTGTTTTCATTGTTGTAAATTTAACTAATGAATTTATTATACTATCAATTTGTATATAACAATACACAAACTAATTTCAATATATCTATAAAAATTGTTAAAATTTTATTAAATTTTTGTATGTAATTATTAATTTTTTATAAAAATAAATGTAGTAATTACCAAGCATGCCAATGTAGCATCAATTATACCAATTTGCTCTTCAGAAGTTAAATCCTTTATTTTAAGTTTTCCAGCCTTTAATAAAAGGATAATTAGTCACACAAATGAAAATTTTTGAGAACAATTAATAATTCAATAGTTAATAAAACTGCTAACTATATAATTTGTAAATAGCATAAGTTATAACTAAATATCATAGCTCATGGAACTTTTAATAATCTAAAATAGTAAATATAAATTTCAGAAAAATAATTACTTATTGATTACTAAAAAAATATTATAACACAGAATGCACTAGCAAAATTATTGGCATTTTACATAAATTAGTATGCATATCATTATCTTGAAATTATAAACTGTTTTTTTTAAGTAATTTTTTTTGACAAATATTAAATATTTAAATATATATGTTTGTTATTTCAAATGTAGAAAGAACCAGGGGAAAAAAAAAAAAAAAAAAAAAAAAAAAAAAAAAAAAAAAAAAAAAAACGAAAACCTTATTCAAGATGGCTAGGGAAGCTTTTTGAGATGGCCCAGGTTTGTTGGGTTTTCTGGCACAAGGTCCAAAAAGCAGCCTTGGGCCAGAGTGGGATGCAGTGAAATTGAAGAAAATATGTTTGTTGACTTACTAATATTATCATTAAGATGTTAATATATTCTTAATGAAAAAGATAAGCTGTTTTCAAGTTTGAATATTTTAAAAACACTTGAATAATAAAATTTGAAAAAACCTTTTATTATTATTCAAGCATGTATTGCCATATAAATATTATCTTTTAAATTCATTAGTTATAAATCTACATAGATGATGTAAAGTTTGAACTTATAACTTACCACTTTCTCATCATACTTCAAATATACACAATTTTATTAAAAGTTTGTATATGTTGTGCAAAAGTAATCAACTATAGTTTTTATATTTGATAATATGCTAGTATAATTACTGGTAAGATTCTCCAGAATATATTGCATATTGATAGAATTGACTGAAAATCTTTCTGAAGGCTTCTTCAATTGACTTAACTCTTGTGTTTGAACATTAACACCAAACATTGCTGCTTGTAGATGATATTTGAGAAGGAAATTGCCCATATTTTTATGGAGTCACTCAAGTTTTAAATATAAGTGAAACTGATAGAGGAATTAACCTTGCTTTATCTTTGCCCTGATAAGATAGAATGAAGAAAAATTCTATAAACATTAATTTTTTCCATAGGATAAATTATGCCTAAGCTGGGATGGTGTAGAGAAAGGGTATCAAGTCAAAGCTTGATCAATTAGACTTTACTACATTGAGCAGAATTCAAATGTAATTCCTATTGATGTAATGTTTATGTGTTGCTGGTACAACAATACATCGTCAAGCAGATATTCAGTTCATTACGTTAATGAGATTATCAAATGAAGTTCAACAAAAGGCAGCAATGTATTATATGCTGTATACAAATGTTTGCAAAAAGTATAGCTATCATTAAAAAAAAAAAAAAAAAAAATTCTAAGCTTTGAAATCTTAAATTGATTTTCCTTTTTTCAAATCTAAATTTGTCTTTCATTTCAAAAGTTGTTCAGATTATACACAATTTCAGATTTCTAAGTTCTAGTGTATTCAAATGTTTTACTTCAATGGTGGAAATTTTAGGGTACATTAATTTTTTTTTTCCAGGAGTGGTGCAAAACTATTGTGTTATATATATATATATATATACACACACAACAATGAAAGTTGAATCTAGTGTATTAGCCAATTTCTATAATAATAATTGAAATATAACAAAGTAATAGCAATTACAGTACTAATCGATGTATCCCTAAAAAATATTACTTTTTTCAATGCCATTTCTGTAGAAAATTTTGATTTTTACCCTGTAATAATTTAAAAAAAAAAAAAAAAAAAAAAAAAGTTTTACAAATTACACTGTGATAATCTTGAGAGGGATATTGGAAATTAAATTACATTTTATAATCTCATTTCTGTAGAAAATTTTCATTTTTACAATAACAATTAAAATATGATTAAGTTTAGATAATTGTAGAACTTCTCTAGTAAAATGTTGAGAGTTTTTGCAGAAAATTTTAAAGTTCCATAAAATTAAATATTTTCCAACATAAAAATGAAGAAATATATAAAATTGTAAATTTTCCAATAGATATTAATTTTTTTCAGAAGTCATCACCATATTGAAAAAAATCAAATTTCAAAAAAGTTTTTTTATATTTCTTAGCATTGTACAAATACTGTTTCACTACTTTGAATAAACTAGTGTAAAAATAATTCAATAAAAGCAAATTACGTTAAACATTTAATAAATTTTGCTTTAATTTTAATGAAAATAATCAAATATAATGTCTTCACAAAATTCCACATTTTTTTTACATGTGTTACATTTTTGTCATTCATTTTTCTGTTATGAATTTTTATATAACATTATTGTTTACAAAAATTATTATAACTTTTGTATTGTGAATACATATATTATGAGGAATGACATTTCATAAACCGACATAAAACAATGAAATACACAAAATTTCAAATGAGAATTAATTTTCAAGGGAATAATTTTCATGGAATTCTATGAAAGCAATTAAATAAAAGAAACAAATACGTAAAAATTGTGATTAAGTTTTTTGACAAAATTTTTAAATATTAATAAAATTAAATATTAAACAAAATTCATACAAAATTGATAATTTTTACTAACTTTTAAAGCTTGGTCAAAATTTAGTACTTTTTTACTGCCTCTATTACACATCATGCCTGCATCCATTTTTGGATCCATCATTTCTATAGCAGACATAGCTTCAAACAGTCCAAACCTATGAATAAAAATAAAATATATTATTTTAAAAATAAGTATAGCTATTGTTCATACAACAGATTGCTAAATATATATAATACTTACGTATCATCATGTAGAAGTTCACCTAGTTCTAATTCTACATGTAAAAGAAAAAGTAAATTTAAAGTGATTTAATGAATTTTAATCAATGCAATAAGTAAACAATAAACATTATCATACAGATATTATCTGAAGGCATGCAATTAATATAATCAATGGAAATTGTTGAAGTAAATTCACACATGCCAGGAGAACAATTTTAAACTATAAATCTTTTTAAAAATTATTTATACAATTTACTAGGTAATTAAATTATTTTTACATTATATTAATTATAAAAAAATAAAGATTTTAGTCTAATAAAAAAATTTTGTGTTAGCTTTTTATAATGAAAATAGAAAGTGTATTAACTCTTTGACAAAAAAAAAAAAAATATTTATAGAAAAAATGCACATTGTACAATGTTAAATATTAGGAATAATTATATGAAAAAATTTTTCTAATTAACATAAGTATATCACAAATTTTAAATGCAATTGATGTGGAATAAAAATATCTGATGTAAAGTAAACAGTGAGGTACTTTTCAATTCTATAAACTTAATGAATTAACCAATGATTGTGAATAATTTTAAATATTTGAGATGAGTCAAATATACATATAAAAAAAGAGTGCATAAAACCTTTTATAATAATTAGAAAAGCATAAATATATATAAAAAAAGGAAGCAAAAGATAAGGCGATTTTACTTCATCAAGTCCAAAGGATTAACATTTCAGTGTTATTAACTCAATCTGGATTATTTTTGTCATGTTAAAAAACATGCATTGCAATTGCAGTAGTTTGCTAATTATTGTAAGCAAAATCTTATTGGTAAAGAAATCTTATCACCCTAGACCTTCTTTGACCTACATATTATTAAGCAAAGAGCAGCTTTCATAACAGCTTTAAATTGTTAGCATGTTCAATAAGCATAGTCAATAGGTTAAGAGACACATTCAATGAACTTTACATTACACTGAAAACCTGATAGTTGATGAACAATGGGTCTTTACAAAGGAACACTTAGTGAGAGAAAATAGATAGCTGTTTCTATATAAAATTTTGTTTTACCACTAGGATTAAATAACTAACAGATGGCACCATGCCTTGCTGACTTCTTTCAGCTATAATCAGTGTTGTACAATTATGTTCAAGAATGAATTTAGTTCTTTGAAAGATATTACAGTTGCTCTATCGGCTGTATCACTCTCACATTTTGCTTGACCTGAGCTGTTTCATTTTGAAATAATAAAATTTTTATACCATCATATGGAAGTGAAAATATACATATTATAAGTTACACAGCAGATTTTTAAATTAAAAGCTTTAGAGAGTTCAAATAAAAAATGGCAACAAATGTAATGCAAGGAAAAAAAACAAAGTACGCTCAGTACAAAAAAAAAAAAAAAAAAAAATGTATTCAATGCACAGTTAAATAATCCATTCATTTTTTGTTAATTATCAACAAAAAAATATTTTTTTAATATGTCTCATCCCACTTTATAAGCTATTGGAAATAAAAATCAATGCTTTACTAGAATCTTCTCTGAATGATTGCTTTTTGCAATGAGGTGGCTACAAATAAGATTGAATCAAATACTTTTCATTATAAATGCTTTTTTGTATGTACTATTATATTTTTAATTATAGTGTATTTTTTGTTTTATATGACACCACCTATTCAACTTTATATATTTTTCAATATTCTGTGAAAAAATTGTTGCAGATTACGTAACTAAAAAAAAAAAAAAAAGCGTCTCACAGATAAAACACCACTGCAGATTATATGCAAAAAATATGGCAGTATCTTTCCAACCAGTAATTATAAAAAATTATAATTATATATAAATATATTATAATCCTATTACATTAATATATATTTCAATCACATCCAGAAAATAACTATTTTCCTCTACTAAAAAATTGAAAATATCACTGATTAATATTGATGTTAGTGTTCAAAAATAAACAAATTTAAATAACATATAAATATTTTACTTTTTCTGTCCAATTAATAAGAAAATTTTTTTAAAAAACATTTATTAAACAAAGCAATGTTTATTAAACAAAATTCAGCTTAAATTTAGATGTCAATATAAATCAAATTAGGAATTACAATTATTGCACATATTTCTAGTTTTGTAAAATCTTTATTAAATAACTAATTTATAGAAATTGTTCATGTCATTTCTATTAAGGTAAGTCAAATGGTATGTCAAATATATATAATTTTAAATACAATTTCTAGGATGTCATTAACCAATCATGGCTTCTGTTTCCCTGAGACAAAAGCTCAAGGAATATATTCCCTGTTCAATACGATATCTCTTTAAGGGATCGACAGACAATAAGAGTAAAATTGGCTTAAGTAAATCATGTGATGAAGTCAGAAGATCCCAAGACAATAGAATAATATTTCCATTTATTAACACAATGATTAACAATTCCATGGCATATATGCAGCAACTATATATCTATATTTAAATTCTACAATTTCTACCAATTGGAGGGGATGCCAAATGATTCAATTTATAGATTATTGTCAAGAATAAATTCTTTTGTATCATGAGTTTCAAAGTGCATGTTAATTATTTGCAATTATTTTTTACATGCAAAGATTTTTATTTGAGTTTTAGGGGTAATTTTAATGGGATAACCAGTAAATTTTGGAAACATTTTTATTTGGTGAGACTTTGTTGTGGTTTCAAAATTAGCACTTTTACTGTGGTAAACTTAATAATTATTTAAGTCATTTTCATATATTTGTAAATTTAATAATATTTTCTAGATTCTAATAAATATTTCATTTCTTTTCTCCTTAATACACTTATAATCCTTAATAATAGCTAGAGAATGAAAAATTTCTACAGTATGTCAAGAAACCATTGGCATTATTTTTATTTCATTACAACATGTTTTACATTATGATGTTTTGTATTTAGCACCTGATTTCATTTGTCAATATAAATGTTTGTCACCAAAATCAGAACAATTTAGCACCCATTCACCACACTTATTGAATATTGCTTTTTTTTATAATCTTTGAATCTTAATATTTCTTAAATTTTCGAAAATTAAAAATCATACCAAATTTACAGAACAAATTAAATTCTATTCTTATTAATGGCAGAAATTCATAAATATTTCTCTGCATTTTTTGGAAAATTTAGAAACTATAAAGTTTTTACATTTTTCAATTGCTTATGATATTACATTTTATTTTTAAAGATAACAATAACTTAAATTTGATTCAGCCGATTTTTTAATGCAATAACTTATTGCAACTTTCCAATGCACTTATTTGATCAAACATTATAAATTCCTAATAATTGTCAAATAAGTCTTTAAAAATGATAAATAGGTTCATTTATAATAATCTACATCGAAAATAATGCATAATTTACCTTCGGTAGCTTTAAAAAATTCCTCCGTAATGTCAACTAAATTAAAGTTGCAGCACTTTTCACACGAACCACGCGACTCAGAATTCGGCTCCATCATATCATATTTTCTAGATTATAAATGCATAAAGCATAAGTTTTATTATATGTATGCAAACCTAACAAATAAAGAAAAACAGACCTCACTTTACCTATCATCAATAGATTTCTCAACATTTGTATCTTCTGCATCAGTAGACATGATCAAGTTAATTTATTAGAGAAGTTTAAAATACTTACATTTTAGTTATAGTTAAGGAAAAAAATAATCGAAATTAAAAAAGATTACAATAAATAGTTGCAGATTTGTGCTAGGCACAGGCTATTTTCAAAGATTTGCTTATTGTGCTTATGTCAACCACAAAATTATGCATTACAGTAAAAATCAAATAAAAAGTGAAATATTGATATATTAAAAATAGCAGTTCAATTCTATCATTTTTTAAAATTTACTCTGGAAAAGATTATTTTTAATGTCTCTAATGTAGGATACGCATATTTATTATACGTATTCCTTTGAGACTGGTGTCAACCTAATCACAAATTCATGGATCATGGTTCAAAAATAGGAAGCGACTGTGTTTTTTCTAGCAGCTTTCAGTCGGCACTAGCAAGACCACCTAGATTTCTAGAAAGCCTTGGCACTAGCCAAGCAAGGCTCAGAAATAATAAACAATCGGAACTCGGAAACGTGATCTAAACATATGTAAATAAATATCTCGGAGTTTTAAAAGTACGAAATTATAATATAGGTATCAAAATAATTTCTGTATAAATTAGGATTATCTTTTAAACATCATCTACTACTTTTTGCAAAAAATCCTAAATTCATTGCAGCTGTTTCAAGATTTTATATTATTTTTTAATAGATTCTCTATTCTAACACTTGGATCATTGGCCATCATATATATATATAGCCATTGGATATAGCCATCACTGCTACTAAAAGTCTCTGAAACATTGATCAACAACAAATGCTAAAACGTTTACTAATTTCAAGTATAATTTGTTCATAACTGAAATAAAATAACAAGCTAATACGACTTCAAGCAGCCCGCAATTTTCACGCAGAATTAGTTCCTATTAGTATGGCCTTTTAAAGTATATATTATTCAGTATGTATGCACATTGAAATTATAGAATATCAATTATATTAGTTTTAATTAGTATATTTTGGAGTTTATTTACACAAGAAAAGAGTCAAGAGTTAACTAAATGCCATTTTTTTTCTTTTTCATGGCAGAATGTCTTTTAATTTGTTGTATTTTTACTTGTTGCCTTATATATGATAGTTAAAAATTTTGTCATCAGGCAAGTTTTTTTTTATTTAAATTTTAGTTCTCAAAATCTTGAGTTTTTTTGGATTCAGTGTAGAAACAAGTACTCCTTACTTTAGTGATAATTATTGGCAATGAAATATCATTTCTGGTAACTTTGGTATTTCCAGTGCATTTATTAAGGTGATTTTAAGGTTGCCACTCACATCTTGGCTTCGAAAAATAGCCAAAAAAATGAAGGTTTATCCATTTGTAAACTTTTACCTAAGATTCCTGCAATTGAATAAATGTTTTTGTCAGTCTAACTTTATGAATTTGGAATTAAGTTCTTTATTTTGTGTTTCAATAGAACAGCTTTATTTATCAATTCCTCACCAAGTCGGACAGAGTACAGGCCTCGAGAACAGAAAGCAATTTTTTTTTTTTTTTTTTTTTTGCATTTTGTAAATTTTTTTATTGTTAGTAAAATTATTTAATATGTTGAACTTTTAAAAATACTAGAATTGAGGGCTGTGTATATATTATTCCTACTTAATTTTTACATATTTGATTTACTAATTAATGAAACCATTATAATTTTAATTGATTAGTTTTTATGCTTAAATTTTTTTATAAATATATCAAATGTAATTAAGAAATATTTTATACAACATTATTATCCATTTAGTTCTTTATTATTAAAAGATTGATAACTAGATAGTATTGCATTAAATTATATTAATACTGTAATTATTATAATTATATCATACTACAGCAAATTTGTACCTGTATTTTCATTGAAATTTTACATTTTTCATTTTATTATTTTCATAAGATTATCTATTTTTTAAGTGCATAAAAGTTATGAGCTATTTTGTGGCAAGAATATGTGGTGATTTTTTCAGTGTTTCCTTGAAATAGGGATATATAGATATATTGATTTTCATAGTGACTGGGATGAAAACAATGCCAAGATTATTGCCAAGCTACAACCACTTGCATATAATTTGTAGCTTCGATATCTAAGTGATTGCTTTCAATATGAATTCAAATGGGTTATCTTTTCCATATGATTTTTGCGCATGAATTCGCCAAGGTAAAGACTAATAAATAGTGTTGAGCCATATCTCTTTACTTTTAGTTTTGCCACTTAACTGAGCCCTATAATCATTCCATATTTTGAGTGTGACCACCTAAGATCAACAAAATTAGATTAACAAAATTAAAAGTATGATTCACAGTTAAATGACTATAGAAAGCTTTTTTAAGCTCATATATTTTTTAGGCTCTCCAACAATTTGAATAATTGTTGATTTTTTCACTACATATTCTAAAATCATTGATATTAGTGTACTTGCTTCTCAATTTGCAACTTAAACAAGAAAAGACTAACTGCTTTTAGGACACAAGTCATCGAAATATCCTTTATCGGAAAAACACTCTGCCAGAGTTGTTTTTTCTGAGCAAAAAACAAGCTCTTATCACTTTCAACTATTTTTCTTGGACCACCAATTTATCCTTTCAGTTTTTTATGTAAATCTAGGGAACAAACCTCTGCCATATAATTGTTCTAGTCTATCATAGTACTTTGAAATATGTTTTGCTCTTTATTGCTTGACTTAAGCAAATTCCTCTAGCCAGCAGTATATGAAATACAATGCTGTTAAAAATGGTATTCTGGAACTACTAAACCTAATGTCAGATTGAAAACTTTTTTTTTTGTTGACAGCTTTTCACATTGCACCTCCACATTGTTTCATTTCGTCCATTTATGTAATGTTTGAGGGAATATATCTTTTTTTCCGGGAAAAACAAAACAGCATTTTCCTTACTTCTTGATAAATTTAAAAATGTCAGTATTTTTTTACAAACTTTAAATTGACAAAAAATATTATTCTTTCACATGATTCAAATGCAAACTGAAAGTACATAGTCATGCATAATTGCTCCTCAGATTTGGCTTTTTTTTTTTTTTTTTTCCTTCTTACATGATTTGATTATTTATCCCGTTTGCAGTAAAAATCAAGTGTACCAACATTTCTTCTCTTTAATAACTAATGATCTAGTACTATGTACAATTTCATATGTCAAAAGGAAATTTTCTGACTTACTGTGGAAAGTTAAATCATTATTAATACCTGATAATTTTGAGCTTCTTACTCAGTATACAAAAAAAAAAAAAAAAAAAAAAAAAAAAAAACCATATCCTTTTAAACAAATCTTCTGAGTTGTGAATTCCATCAAAGTGCTTTTTCGTCTTCTTGATGATTTGCCTTTAAAATTTTTGACTTGAATTTTAGTCAAAAATATCTAAAAATATATAGTTTACAAAATTTTTAATAAAAAATAAGGTTAGATTTCACACTCACTCAAAATTTGCTTATTTTTGACTAATTATTATTTTAGATTAATTAAAACTAAACTTTTTTTCACTTGTAATTTAAAATCATGCCTAATAATGCTGAAAGCAACTAAGAATGTGCTTTACCAATAGATTCTGCTCACCACATCTAAATAAATTAAATGCACAAAATTATATGAACAATGAAACAATATTAGATTTGTTTCCTTTCCAATGCAGATGCATTGAGATGCATAAGTTTTAAATGGTTATAAGATTTTATTCAAATACATAACCAGTATTATATACATAATTATTCTCATTTTAAACTATTGTGAACAATAAAAAGAATATAATAAAAGAATTTTGTAGAAATAGTTAAACTGATTTTTAAGTTGTAGGTCCTTAGTAAAAAATATTATGCAAAAACAAATCTGATGACTTTTGATTTCTGATTATTATTTGTTATTCAATAGAAGCACATTGAGATTCTAAATGCTATTTTGTTGTAAAAAAAATTTTATGCATCTTTTAATAAAATAATTCATTTGTGTTAAGAGTGAACATAAGTAATATTTTTCAGGCAGTGAGCTGTGATTTATAATGCTCCGACAAATTGTGAAAAGAAGTACAGATTATAGGTGTTTATCATTGATCTTTTGCAGGTATTCTTCCTTTATTTTAAGATTTCTGCATTATGTAAAATTAAGGATTTTAAAAAGAGGACATAACGATTTTATTGTTAATTTTAACTACTGTGTTAAATGGGAAAAATCCTACTCATTAATGCAGGTTTGATGTGATTTTTAATTCTCTTGTCAATTGAAATTATGTAATTACACATAATTTTAAATATTACTTATAATTATGTAATTTAAAGTATTTTTTCTATTTTCTTCTCACAACAATGTGTATTATAATAAAATATTGCTACCAAATTTATAAGAATATTTTTAAAAAATAAAATGAATTGTATTCAAATAATTAAGCTCATTAACTTTGAATTAGTAAAATTAATAATTTCCTTTTTCTAAATTTTCACTGGCTGAAAACTGACCTGGCAGCCAAAGGTTAGTGCTTTGACTTTCATTTCAGCAGAGTGTGGATTTAATTCCTTGTTTGGTGTAAATGTTTATATTTATTTGGAACTTGCTTTAAATTATTGCTCTCTGCCATTAGATTAGATTATTAGATCTGTAATTTTTTATATAAATATAAAAAATGATCATTGAATGCAAGACAAAACCAAACAGGCTAAAATGACTGATTGGAAGTTTTATTTTGCTTAAATATATTAACTTTTTCAATTATAAATCTTTTTTTTTTTTGTGTTTTATAAAATACAGTGTTTTATAAACTTAATTCTATTTTATTTTTAAATTTAATTATTGACAAAACTTTTTTCAGGCCTTTTTGTTTCAGTTTTTTTCTCTAAATATTTCTGCAGCAAAGATAGCATATTTCTTGTAATTTATTTTCAATAGGTGGCCTTTATTATATGACATGAATAAAATGATTATGAAATGTATGTATATAGTAAGAATAAAATAATTATAAAAAATAACTTCAAATCGTCTCATTTTTGGATGCTATTAAATAGTTAAATAAATCCTAAATATCAGCCCTTCCTATTTATATCAATGTA
The DNA here is from genome assembly GCA_026290005.1 of Latrodectus geometricus. Lineage (NCBI taxonomy): Eukaryota > Metazoa > Arthropoda > Arachnida > Araneae > Theridiidae > Latrodectus > Latrodectus geometricus. The sequence continues at coordinate 21,040 of JAPDSC010113602.1, forward strand.
TGCTGTTTCATTATGAACTTGAAAACATATATAGTGTCATTGAGATGTTGAACATTAGAACAAAATCATTAGTATAATGTCTCCATTTTTTATGATAATTTGTTTCTTGATAGTTAAGGAATGATATTGTTTTACAAATTATTTTGTTTTGCAAAATGTATAGTTAATCAAGAATCAACAGTGCATTCATTTAATGGGTTTAACTTCATTTTATGCAATTGTCTTACATGTCCAAGCTGAAATGCTTAAAAATTAAAAAAAAAATGCAACACAATATCTGAATTTATATGCTTATATCTAATTTATAATGTGCAAAAATACATAATTTTGTAACATTAAAAAGATCACATTTTTACCTTACTATCTGCTTCATTACAACAGGGAAATAAATATTTTTGAAGTCATTTATAAAATATTAACTTTAAAAAAATTACCTTCTCAGTGTTTAATTTGCAAAATAAGTGTATTCCCAACTTCTTATTTTCTATCCAATCCAATGACTTTAAATTTAATTAACTAAAAAAAGTAATGATAACATAATCCAATAATTTCAAAAATGTTTTGTATCTCCAATATTTGTGTAATTAATCTTGTCATTAATTTATTAAGTTATAATTAAATATTAATTTTTATACATTTTTATATTTATATTAAGAAAAAATTAATCAGGCTAAAATGTTAATAAATTTAAAAATAATGTATGAGTGAAAAATAATTTTTTTTTCTGTCACTGATTGAAAGGTTTTACAGAGAAAAATTTTTTCATGGTAAACTTTTATCATACACCAATCAATTTCATGCTTTTAAGGAAATCAATTTTAGAAACATAAAATTATTGTCATTTTGGTAAATAATATATGGTCGGTCTTTTCCTTCTAAATATAAGTTCTGTTGAGAGTAGTTCACTTATAAAGGAGAGATTAATTTTAATTTAATTCTATTTCTTCATACATATAATTTTATGTGCCACTTTTTTTTTAACTGCTCTTATCAATAGCAGTTCTATTGTTGTCAATAAGAAGTCCATTTTACTTCATAAAATAGGAAATGCCACAGTACTTGAATTTTGCTTAATCAATTATCAATTCGAAAATTATTTAAATGTTATCTTAATACTATTATTAAGATTTTGTCTAAGTTTTTTTTCTTATTATTTTTTACCTTTGGTGTTTTTTGCTTTAGTCTATTTCTTGTTATTCGTAAAATTTTCTAGATAAATTTTTTTAAAAGAGATTCTTTTTTTACAAATTTTTATATGAAGAACTTGTTATTTTGGTTTAAGCTTATTTGATGTGATATCTGTTGTTATTTGCAAATAATATTGCCATAAATTTTGATCAATGCAAATTATTTTATTATTTAACCCATGGTTATTTATCAATTTTTTAAGCGTTTTTGATATTATTACTGTAAATAAATAAAATATTTAACATGCTAATTTTATTTATATCTTACTATGTTTAATATTTTAGGCAAAATAAAGAAGATACTAATGCCAGAAACAAGAAACCTGAGGACAATATAGATGCTTTTTCTGCAGATGTTAACCATAAACAAATAAAGAAAGAAATCCCTAATTTAAATTACAAACCTGTTACTGCAACACCATTTGAAGAATTTGATTCAACAAAAGAATCAAAAACTGTGCCTCCGGATATCGCAGAATTCATAGATAATCTTGGACCACCCCTACCTGTTGCTTTTAATTTTGCTGCTTTTGTTAACCAGTCAGAAACCCTTCAAAAGTTAGTGCAACTGGGTGTTGATCTTTCTACATTAGAAAAAAATCATGAAAAAGCGAATTATATTTTAAAACTAGATTTTGAACGAGATATCAAAGCACATATTCAATTTCTTCATGATCTTGGTGTTAATGCAGACTGCTTAGGAAAGATTATCACAAAAAATCCATATCTCTTTAAAGAGAGCCTTGAAAATTTGGATATAAGAATAAATTATCTAAGAAGTAAGAAGTTTCATGAAGATGCTATTTCTAGAATTATTGAAATGAATCCTGTATTTTTGAGCTTGAGTACAAAAACTGTTGACACTAGACTGGGATTTTTTCAAAAACAGTTTTCACTCACAGGAAATCAAATTAGGTATCTCATAACCAAAGCTCCTAAGTTAATAACACACAGTTTTGAAGATTTAAGTGTAAGTAAAAAGAAATTATTTAAAACTTAGTTTAAATATTCTATGATAAGTTAATCAAATAAGTTGTGGGCCAATTTTACATTTTATTTGTTAGATTTAATACTTATTACCATAGAAAATTAAAATAATGATTACATTCAAATTTCAGATATGATAATATTTTTTAGTAGTATATAGAAATGAATAAAATTTAAAATTTCTTTTATTTTTATTAAGGGTCAAAGCTTGTTCAAACCCAAACTTTTTAAATTCTTAGAAAAGATACTTTTTTGGACATTGTTATTTTTATAGATATTTCTGTTAAAACTTAATTTTAAATAGTTTTTTTTATTTAAATTGAAAATGAAAATTTGGAGTTAAAGAATTAATGCAAAGTTAGACTTAATGAAAGAATTACATCACACCTATTTTTGTAAGTATGACATTCATAAAATTAGTTGAAAAAATCTAATTTCAAAACATTTTTAAATGTTTGCTGAATTATTATATTTTTATTAATTTAAATTATAAATTCATAGACAGTGAGCAAAAATTGAAAAAAAAATTTTTTTCATAAAATTCTATGCATACTACACATTTTGTAAAAGGAGTATTTTTTTTATGAATTTATATTTATAGATCAGTTATTATATGTTTACCATATTCCATGATTTAAAACGTATTTTATTTAATTCTTACCTTGGAATAATTAACTAAATTCCTAGTTATTGTTGTATGTTCATGCTTTATTAGCCATTGTGTGCAAAATATGATTATTGAGTGGCAAGTAAACCAAACTTAAGTCAGTGATGTTCTTATTAATTGATGAATAATATTTTTACCTTAAATTATTAGAATTATTAATTATTTCTATTTTAATGTATTGTATGATTGATATTTAAATTAGTAAATTGTTGATACAAAATTAGTGACATTAATGCAAATTATTCAAACATATATAGTTATTGTTTTTAAATCGTTTGTCTTAAACATTTCCCTTCAAATTAAAAAATTCTGACAAACATTGTTTAGAATTTGTTCCATTGTATATTTCTTTGACCTAGCTGAAGTTTCTGTGGGAAGGAAGCTAATTTTTATAGGTATTGTGTTTTTTACTTTTTTTTTTTTTTTTTTTTTTTTTTTAAATCACAAATAACACTGAGTCGGGTTCCCATTCATTTATCTAAGTCAAATCTGTACTTGGGATGATAATTACATGCAGTCAGATCTGTATTTGGGACAGTATAAGTAGTGAACTTATGGCTTTGGACTTCTTAATTGGTAAATAAAAATAATTAATTTACCAATTAGCCTTAAATAATGGCCTTAAAATTAAAGCTTTAAATAATAACCTAAATATTGGCCTTAAAATATTTAGGGTTTTTTTTAAAAAATTTTTATTAAAATTTTATAATAGAATAGTAAATAAAAATATATATTATATAACTATTAATTTGATATAAAATATGTTATTGTAGTATATATTTTTTGCAATAATATTAGATTCGGAAGTGAAATATTTTTATACTTCATTAAGATTTTAAAGTATTTTCTGACAATTCTTCTGCCAATATGATTACTCTTGCTTAATATTTCTTCAAAAATTTATATATTGCAATTTTTTAATAAAAAATATATCAAAATCTTTTGAAAAAGCATTTTTAAGTGTGAAAAAAAAAAACTGATTGCATTTTAATTTAGCAAGAGAAATTTCTATTAAATTATTAAGCATCAATTTGGGGTTTTGGAAAATTGCAAATAAAGAAGTGGAGATGTTTAGTAATGACAATGTAAATAGTGAAAATTATGTTTGCTTTTTCCTAATTTTCAATTTAAATATTCATTTCACTGCACATTTCTTTGAGAGAATAAATTTGAATTCAAATTCAATACACATTCACTACATTCTAATTCCATATTTTCTCTGTTATATTGAGTTGAAATAGATTTATACCAATTCATATTTCCCATTTTTAAATTTTCCTTTTATTTCTTTAAAAGAAAAAGATTTTAATTTAATTTTCTATTGTCATAAACATATTTAAAAGGACTTATTGGTATAAACATTTTTTTTTTTTTAATTTTCAAGTTACATCAAAATATTATTTAAATGAAGGAAATGCATGAAATATCCTAAAAGTTATGTATTTAAAAATGTCTAAAGTTATTCATTTAAACTTGCTTATAATTAATCTTTTCTGATATTTTAGAACTAGTCAGTACTTTTAAGACTAGTTCATTTAAAATTTTGTTATCACAAAAAATCAATCTAAGAAGTCATAGCATTTTACTCATTTAAATGATAAATTTTATTTTAATTAACATAATTTCAAGAAAAGTTTATTTGAATTTGTTTTTCTGATATCATTGAAAATTTTGAACAAAGGAACTAGGAACTACTATTTCAGAGATTGGATATTTATAAATCACAATTATTAAACATAGGGGAAAAATTCAAAAATAATGAAACTAAATCACTGAAAATTTACCTAAATTTAATTTTCATATTAGTATGTAAAAATAAATTTCATCATAATACTTATCTTTTAAATATAAATTAGAGATTGTTGCTACATTTATTTTATCAATGAATCTTAAATATATATATATATATATATATATATATATATATATAT